>VDFB02336330.1:0-33546 GCA_007258455.2 Sequoia sempervirens
TAAGGTGCATGGCAACTGAGAGGGGGGATGAATTAGTTGTCACAAAAATTCAAACTTAAAACTTCAACACTTATCAATTCCACAACCACGCTATTCTATTACTAAGCATGAACATGAAACACAAATAGTAGAAAGTAAAATCAACACAATGAACACCATATTTTTACATGGAAAACCCAATAAGGGAAAAACCATGGTGAGGATTAACTCACAATATAAAGAGATTTTAAAAACAAAAATAGAGGCTCACTTCCAAGGGCTCACTGCCCAAAAGAGGACTCCTTATCCAAATACAAAGGCTCACTACCTACAGAAAGGACTCATTGTCCAATAGGGAGGCTCACTTCCTACTGATACAAAAGAGAACAAAAGATCCACCACAACAATTTACACACATATGCAGCCTTGATTAAAAGATTGTAGAAACCTTCAACTCACTACCTTCAGGATTCTAACACAATGAAGTACTACTTCATCAACTCACTTTCACACACTTCTGATCTTTTGATTTGTGGCTTACTTCATCACTTTGCATCACCATCCAATTCTTCCCAATTCGACTTGCATTTATACCATTTTCAACCTTAGAAACTTTCTCCAAGGTCAACCACATATGCCTCATTTCATAAATTCAAATTAGGTCAGAAACTCAATATTCCCATGGTAGAAAAGAATGAGAGTAGACAAATAAAACATTTATCCAAGACCAAAAGATAATGTCTTGGATCAAACACATGCTTCCTTAATTAAATTTTATTCTTCAAATGAAGTGTAAACACTAGGTCAGCCAAACCTAATGAAAACACAAATGAACATTGATGTAGACACTTCCCAACAAGAAGATAGCATGTGAATGACACAAAACACTTCATTATGCATGAGAACACATCTTAGGTTCCTTTAGATACATCCACAGCAAATGAAATTATCTTCAAACACCGAAATCCTTCCATCAATCCATCTAGACTGTGTAATTGCAAACAACAATTTTGAAACTCAACTTTTGGATTACCAAACCACACATTTCTTTGTCAGTACCCAGAGAACACCATTATAAGACACATTCCAGATTTGCAATATTTGAAATAGAATAGAAGAGGACTATGGAGTAGAAACATTTCTCCTAATCCACAGATGACCAACTCTTTCATAACAGTTCACACACCGCTGAACGTAAATTTCATATCCCATCAAACCAGAAGCTACAACTCAAGAGATATCACCACTAGATCACCATTAGCAAACCTTCAGATCCACACAAGCATAGGATCAACAAAGGAGAAATTCGAAGCACATACCAGAGCACATTTTGAACACATTCATAACTTTGAATTCTCTCTTTATTAATTTTTTCAAAAGCACTTGGAAACTCATCATTTCAATACATCTGCAACATCATAAAGATAGCTCCATGTACTCAAAACATCTCAATAGCATCTCAACTATACATGTACAATCTGCAACATATTGAACCATGTTGACATCAATGAAAACATTAATGACAACACCACCAAAACTTGCTCATACTTGCAACAATCTCCCTCTTTTTCATTGATGGCAACACATGATGTGAAAAACCATCAAAGACAACATCCTACACAATATTATGGGAGAACACCTTCTCTTCCTCTGCTACTATTTTTCACATGAATTTCTCTCCCCCTTTGACATTAATGGCAAAGATCAAAAACTTTTGTCACTCCCCCTTAGGAGTGCACCCATTCAACTCATACTGCAACAATGAAAACCATTTCTACTCCCCCTGTGAAGTAGACCCATTCATCAATCTAAATAAATAAAGAATTTTTGAATTCAATGGACTAATGCACCTTCATTTGCACCTAGTTCAGAGGGCTAATGACCCTGATGCAATACAAAAGGGTTGAAAACCTTAAACAAACTCAAACATTCTTTGCCTGATCATCCACCTTTGACTCAATTTTCCATTCATAGAATACCTAACTCAAGTTACCAAAGATACAATCAAAGTTCCAAATTATTATATAATGTTTAAACCACTTTAAACACCTTAATAGGGATTGGTAAAAGCCAACTAAAACACCAATTATGGTCACTTCTCCTTAAAACTATCTACAACGTGCAACATTGGCACTTACTGACTGCAAACAAAAACTTTAGTCTCCAAGACACAAAAAATGAACTCAAAAATTGAGGCATCTTTATTAAGGCCAGAATCACATGATTAAACCCTTCATAAACCCCAAAAACATAGGTCACTTATTGTCAAATATTTTCTCCTAACACAGGAACTGAAACCAAAATCAATCATATATTTGAATACCCTTTTTTGCTTACCTAAAAAATCCTTCAAAATGGGTTATGGGTCCTTTGGAACATAAGGCTCAAAACTTGTTGTCTTAGTTAGATTTAGGCCTAATTAGGCTTGGTGTACACAAGGTCTTATTGCTTCTACTACCTTCAGGATCAACTTATTTCAACCAACACTTCAAACAATATTTATTAGGTCTACACATGCTAATTTAACCATCATAAGCCCATTTCCATAAGGATTTTATCAAACCCTAACTTCTAGACTCCATGACTGCTACCAAAACTTTGTTTTTAGACTATTACACATATTTACAGTCCTAAACACTAACCATTTGCATAACACCTTTGATCTTTTGGGTCTAAAACATTAGAATATGAAAGTACATTCCAAAAGGAGTCTTTTCACCAAGAATTAGAGTTATTCATGGGTTAAAGTGAGAGAAACACAAAATTGTTTGTCATTGTTTACCCTAAATTAGGGATTTGACTATTTTCAGAGAAAATACAATATCTTATTCTAAATTGCATGAAACCACATGAAATCAATTAGATATGATCTCCTACTCGTAGAGGGTTGTACAAAGCAAGAAAACAACATATTTCTATAGAAAATATAAGAAAATAGAGCTTCTCATTATTCAAATTCAAATTTTCAATCACCCACATATCTTCAAACGTACATAAGGCCTTTTAAAGGAATTACAAGTATGTCCCTTTAG
This sequence comes from Sequoia sempervirens, assembly GCA_007258455.2. Taxonomy (NCBI): domain Eukaryota; kingdom Viridiplantae; phylum Streptophyta; class Pinopsida; order Cupressales; family Cupressaceae; genus Sequoia; species Sequoia sempervirens. The sequence goes on from VDFB02336330.1 coordinate 3,012, forward strand.
TTTCCAACTGCCTCTAAGAGAAATTAAACCCATATGACTCTTCACCTTCCCCACTTTGCATCTTTTTCAGTTTTACATTTTTGCATGATGACAAATTTTTACATCATAAACTTAAATGACCCCCTAGTGACCTATACATATGAAAAGTGATCTATATGACCTTGTTACAATGTTGAAACACCAATATTGAATCAAACTTCAAGAATTTTTATATGGAAGCATGAGGTTGTTATGGTGCTCCTACACCAGACCTCCAACCTCTCCCTAAGATACTCAAAAGTATCCTTGGGAAGAGCCTTAGTAAATATATCTATAATTTGTTCCTTTGTTGTCACATACTCTAGCTTGACTTCATTCTCCAACACTATTTTTCTCAGAAAATGCTATTTGATAGATATGTGTTTTGTTCTTGAATGCATAACCAGATTCTTTGAAATGTTTATATCACTTGTGTTGTCATATAAAATAGGAATAGGCTCATCACATATTACTCCAATGTCTTTCAAATTTTGCTTCATCCACAAAACTTGTGTGCAGCAGGATGCAGCAACAGTATATTCTATCTTTATAGTGGATAAAGAAACTAAGTCTTGTTTCTTACTCAACCAAAAACCAATTTTCCGCCAAGAAAGAAATCACCCCCACCGGTACTCTTCCTATCATCCACACAACCAGCCCAATCTGCATCGGTATAAGCACTTAAGGTGAAATTAGCACCCTTAGGATACCATAAGCCATAATTTGATGTACCTTTAAGATATCTAAATATCCTCTTTACAGCTGTAACATGTGCCTCTTTAGGATCTGCTTGAAATATGGAAACTAAACATACTACATGCATAATATCCAATCTGGTAGCAATAAGATACAATAGCCCACCAATCATAGATCTATATTTTCTCTGATAAGTTTTGGTAAATTCATCATCTTTACTCAGCTTACATCTTGTCACCATATGAGTACTAACCAGTTTGGAATCATCCATTGCAAAATTCTTCTACAACTCTTTCACATACTTAGATTGTGAAATGAATATCTCTTTATCAGTTTGATTCACTTGAAGACCAAGAAAGAAATTCAACTCACGAGAAGTGAATTATCCACCTCTATCAGATCTCAAACATTTGATTCTCAAATTCACTTCATTTTCCACTCTTTCTTTAAACACTTAAAATCTATCTAGAGCCTAAGTCTTTTCTCTAAGAAAAGAAACCCATGTCATTCAAGAATAATCATCAATAAGGAGCATGAAATACCTATCACCATTTAGGCTTCCTATTCTAGTTGGACCACAGAGGTCAGTATGAATCAATTCTAGCATTCCAGTAGTAGATTTCTCTTTTCCCTTAAAATTGTTTCTTGTTTGTTTCCCCAACTGACAACTTCTACAAATAGTATTAGCAGGCTTTGTGATTCTAGGCAGACCTTAGAAAATATCTCTTGAGCTGATCTTGACTAGATTATCAAAGTTTTCATTGATTTGAGATACAAGGCATTGACCATCAACTCCCTTAAGCTGATAGATATTTCCATGAGTTCTCATTCTAGCAACAACCATATCTCTAGATCCTTTTCTGATTTCACAGGTACTATTATAAAACACAAGTTTAAAACCATTGCTACACATTTTTCCAATGCTCAAAAGGTTATGCCTCAAACCCTTTACATAATATACATCATCAATGTTGCATACTCCATCAAAACTAATTGTACCTTTCCCACAAATTTTAGCTCTTGAATCATCACCAAACATGACCAAACCACCACCATACAAGTTTAGTGAACTTACTTTTATCTCCAGTCATGTGATTAGAACATCCACTATCAATCACCCAATAGTCTTCATCCTGTCTTGCATGAAAGGAGGTGACCAAAGTACCTTCCATCTTATTCTTTTTGTTCTCTAGAGAATTCTTCCTTGCACATTTTCTAGGGTTAGCAGATACATATTTATTCTCCAAAGCTAAAAACAAGCATTCACTATCATCACCCTCATTTTCAGATTCATCATCAGAAATTTTGGCTTCTTCTTTAACATAATACAACTTCTTTTTATTCTTATCCTTTCTATCCTTATCTTTATAGTCCTTGTTATTCTTATGTATAGCTCTATTTGGACATCTTGAAGCATAATGACCAATATTACCACAACTAAAACATTTAAAGGAAAACATACCTTTATACTTTCCAATACCTTTCTTCAACTTTCTGGTGAAATTCACTTCCAACTCATTAGAACCATCACTATCTAGATCATCTTCAATCTCCATTGCCTTAAATGTTGTTTCTTTCTTTTCTTCTTCCTGAATTTTCTCATCTCAAATGTTGTCAAGGTGTTGAATTGCTATTCTTTAGTATACTTCTTAGGATCATACATTTCTTCAATAACTGAGATCTTATCACTATAACAATTAGGTAGGGTTATTAAGATCTTCTCAATTATATCTTCATCTGTTAGGTTTCTCTCTTGATTCCTAACTTCATTTGCTATCATCTCAACCCTCTGGAAATAGCTTGTGAACTCTTCACCTTCTTCCATTTTTAGATTCTCATATTTGTGCTTTGCTACCAGCTTGTTTTTCAATTATACTCTTTCATTTCCTTCATACAGTTCTTCCATCTTCTTACATACTTCATGTGCAGTGCCCAAGGAAAGAACCTTAGTTCTCTCAGTTTTAGATAAAGCACTATAAATAGCATACCTTGCTTTCTCATTCTCTCCATCTGAAATAGTAGGACCACTCACTAGAGAAACATACTTAGTCTCAATAGCCTTTCAGGTCTTGTAACCAAGAGAAACATTATATCCTCTCATCTACACTTTCCAATCATTGTAATCAGATCCATCGAACATAGGGATCACCAACTTATGTGCCATCAGATCTTCCTTAAGCGGTTAAGCTCTACACCAAGGAACCAAAGCTCTGATACCAATTTTTATAAGGTGCAAGACAATTGAGAGGGGGGGTGAATCAGTTATCACAAAAGTTCAAACTTAAAACTTCAACACTTATAAATTTTACAACCACACTATTATGTTATTAAGCATGAACATGAAACACAAATAATAGAAAGTAAAATTAGCACAATGAACACCATATTTTTACATGGAAAACCCAATAAGGGAAAAACCACAGTGAGTATTAACTCACAATATAAAGAGATTACAAAACCAAAAAAAAAGGCTCACTACCCATAAATGGACTCACTATCCAAATACAAAGGCTCATTACCCAAAAGAGGACTCACTGTCCAAATACAAAGGCTCATTGCCTACATAAAGGACTCATTGTCCAACAGGGAGGCTCAATGCCTACTAATACAAAAGAGAACAAAAGATCCACCACAACAATTTACACACATCCACAACCTTGATTAAAATATTACAAAAACCTTCAGCTCACTGCCTTCAAGAGTCTAACACGATGAAGTATTGCTGCCTCAACTCACTTTCACACAATTTTTCTCTTTTGATTTGTGGCTTAATTCATCACTTTGCATCACCATACAATTCTTCCCAATTCGGCTTGCATTTATACCATTTTCAACCTTAGAAACTTTCTCCAAGGTCAGCCACATACGCCTCATTTCATAAATTAAAATTAGGTCAAAAACTCAAAATTCCTACGATGGAAAAGAATGAGAGTGGACCCATAAAACATTTATCAAAGACCAAAAGATAATGTCTCAAATCAAACACACACTTCCTTAATTAAATTTTAGTCTTCAAATGAAGTGTAAACACCAGCTTGACCAAACCTAATGAAAACACAAATGAACATTGGTGTACACGCTTCACAATAAGAAGATAGCATGCAGATGATGCAAAATGATTCATTATGCACAAGAACACATCTTAGGTTCCTTCAGATACATCTGCAACAAGTGAAATGATCTTCGAACACCGAACTCCTTCCATCAATCCATCCAGACTTTGCAATCACATACAACAATTTTGAAACTCAACTTCCGGATCACCAAACCACACATTTCTTTACTAGTACCCAGAGAACGCCATTATAAGACACATTCCAAATCCATAAGATCTGAAATAGAATAGGAGAGGACTGTGGAATATAAACATTTCTCCTAATCCACAGAAGACCAAATCTACTAGAACAATTCACACACTAGTGAACGTAAATTTCACATCCCATCAAACCAAAAGCTGCAACTTAGGAGATATCACCACTAGATCACCATTAAAAAACCTTTAGATCTGGATAAGCATAGGATCAACACAGGAGAAATTTGGAGCACATACCAAAGCACATTCTGAACACATTCACAACTCTGACTTCTCTCTTTATTAATTTTCTCAAAAGCACTTGGAAACTCATCATTTCAACACATCTGCAACATCATAAAGATAGCTCCATGTACTCACAAAATCTCAATAGCATCTCAACTATACATGCACTATCTACAACATACTAAACTATGTTGACATCATTGACAACATTAATGACAACACCACCAAAAATTTCTCATACTTGTAACACGCATAACAGTGTGATGCAATCGCAATACAAAATGACACATTCACTATACAAAACAATGCATTTGAAGATTTATGAACCACATCTATGGAACAAAGAGCCACATCTGTTTATTTTAGGGGAAATTATCAAAGTTTTATATTTTTATAGTTTTTGGTTTTCATTCTCAAATCTTGAAAAATTAATTACATCATTTCTATCTTGATATTTTTGAAAATTTTCTAGATTTAGTTGGTTTTGAAGCTTTCAGATTGTGTGTCACATCTTTGAAATAGTGTGACGCATCTGCATGACAGTGAGCCGCATCAATTTAGACAATCTACCACAATCACCAAATTGTTCACCACTATTGTCACTTGGTTCACTACATCTTCCTGAGATAGTGAGCCATATCTATGACATAGAGTGATGCAACTACCTGATTTAGGTAAAAAAAGTATAAATCTAGAAGTTTTTATTTTTTCCATTTTCCTGTTTGGTAGGGTAGAGGGTTTTGTTGTTACTAATAGTTGATTTGTAGCTTGTGGCATTTCCTGGGAGAAGACATTACTATTTATAATACTAATCCATGTTCTTGCAAGGTGTTATGTGTCTTTGATTTTTAAAGTAGGAACATTTGGATTTGGGCATAAAAAGAACAAGTGTCTTTTCAAAATCACACTTTCAATTTGGGCCTAAAAAGAACAAGTGTTTTCATTTCTTGGTGATCTTTTTTGTGCTTGGAGGTGTGTATACTCTTCCCTCACATTTTCATATGATCTTGGGAGTCAAAAACACTCTTCAACACTCTCATTTTTACATCACACATTTCAATTTTTAAGGTTAATGAGCATTTCTTGTGTGATCAAATATATGTGTATGCTCTTTCCTAGCATTATCATATGATCTTGGAGATCAAAAGCATTATTTTCATCACTTTTGTGTAACCTTTTTAGAAGGTCCTACCTTTGGAGAAGTGATCACTCCAAGGGGTATGATGCAAATTGGTTTTTTCTATTGAGCCACTATATAAAAAGATTAAGGTGAAAGACAAGATCTAACTAGCGAGTACCTTACCGACTATGCTAATTGAAAAGGGGAAGTTACCCACATTTATGTGAGGTAGTTACTTATAGTACCCAAGTAAGGTTGGTTAAAGCCTTAAGTGGCTTTTTGTGCACTAGCAAGACGTGAAGTCCCCAAGCAATGACTAGAAACCATTATTTTAGAAGCCCGCCTTATTGATTGAGTTGTTGGTGTCATTCTCAGTGCAAGGGATGTGTATCACACCCTAAAGATACTCACCATATGGCTCCCTTGATATGAGACAAAAAATCCATGGCTTAGCATAAGCTACACGTAGATTTTTTGGGAGAGGGTGATTGGGTCATATTTTTGGTATTGGAGGCCCCTACTTGTCCTCTCTCACAAAGACAAGACTGTATACACCCATTTAGGTGTTCCTACATTTAAGTCAAAGGAAATTCCAAGCTATGGGCCTAAGATTGCTACCATTACCCTTCACCTTAAGATTAGGAAGTGTTTGAAGTGCTTGAAGTGTTTTTTATTTGTGATATGACCTGTGTAAATTGGGCTAAATTTGGCCTATGAACATACATTATTCATGTAAAATCTATTTTTCAGAGCATTTTTTGTTTCTTCAATCACATTTCATAATTTCCAAAGATGAAAAACCAATTGAAAACATCTAATTTGAGATCAATAGACCAACACCACATTTGACAAATAATATACCACAATTGTAAGACAATACACCACATCTACTAAAAACAGTGAGCCACATCTATGGGACAGTAAACCACATCTGTGAGACAATGAACCACAAAGTTTTGGGGAAATTCCTATGTAGTCTTATTTTTCAACAATTCCTAGCAGTACAACCATACCTTCATATCATAGAATTGCTCAATCCATTCCATCCATTTCATTGCATTCATTTAGGTTACCTTGTATTCCTTAGTTTACCATCCTTACTTTGCTTAATCAGCCTTAGGTCATACTTAGTTGCATACACCTTCCAAATTTTAGAATAGGAAGCTGGCCATACCTTTGATTAGTTCATTGTCACATGTCTAGATTGTCCTTGACCTTGTCCTTTTATCTATCAATCATCGACACTTAAGTTGGGCCTTCAAACTCATGATTCCAGTTTAAGGTTCACTTTGTCAAGTCATCATCATCCTTTTTAGTCATTTTCCTTTAAAGGTCTTAGAAATCTAATTTGTTACCTTGAGCTATCTTATCTTGCTTAGCATCCTTTTCTTAAGTCCCAAAGGTGCATGTTCTTAGCCTCATTTTCCATACTCTAGTCTTATTCTTATATCATAGCTTTGGTCATACCATGTCCTTGGTCATAGCTTCCACTTGCATCTTTGAATATCTTAGCTTTAGCCATATCATAGATTTTGGCCATAGTGACATCATCATATCTTGGTTTCACCTATTGTCACTTTGCACCCTAATCTTAGTCATAAGTGCATTACCATTTAGCTTTCTTATATCTTTAAAATCCCAAAAACATAGCATAGTTTCATACCCACCATTGCATTTTCATCCCTTAGATTCCATACCCTTCACCAAGTTGCAAGTCTTATATGGTCCAAACTAGGTTACAAAGGAAGAGAGAATAAATGGACTACACAAATGAAGATCCCTATTTTAACCCAACTAGAAACATGAATTTTGGGTCTTCTTCATCAAATGAGTTACCCAAGTCACAATATAACTTTCCAAATCCTTTTGATAATTTCACATTACAAGATATCTAAAGCCGCTTAACCGAAGAGGAAATTGAAGTGTATTCCCAAGACCCTAGAGTAACATGCTTTGTAGATGAGATAGTAGGAACGGATCCCTAATGATTCCTCGTGAAACTTCTACAAAGTGGAACCAAACTCCCTCTTGGTTTTTATGTCAACATTATTTTCAAATCACAAACAAATGGTGTCACACAAGACCAAGGACATATCACATCCACTTCCAACATTACTACTTCACAAGTACATACTACTTTTCCATGAGAGGGAACAACTCAAAATACTATGATGGTCAACACCACACCAATATTTGGAGTGCAAGGCACCCAACCACCTAGTAGCACATTCAATCCATTTACCTCATCATCTCATACTATGGGTCTCCATATTTTAATCCCTTTGGCACATATTCATCCCAAGCCACACTTATATTTACCAATACCATGCGCAAAACACATCAAACACAAACCCACCCAAGATGCGAAAGGTTTACATTAGTGCTCCTAAGTCACAACCTCCAAAGAAAATTTTTACACCAAATGTCCACTTGAAATTGGGGCCAAATCAAAACACCAACATGTTCCAACAAGGTCTCAATTGGGAAATACTCTGCAAAACAACAATCCAAATCCTCTCAACAACATGGCAACCAAAACTTGCATGGTCAAGCAAGTTCAAACCCATTACAAAATCAATCTAATATCAATCCCCCACACACTCCATGCATCAAACAAATTCCATTTTTCACTCCTAATTTCCAAAACCAAAAATCCATATTCATCACACTCCTCCACTCCAAATATTGGATTGCAAAACATTACTTCAAACATGGGTCACCCATATCACAATACAATTGTTAATGTTACAGACACATAATTATCCTCTATAGAAGTATTGACATATCAAATGCATGCACTACAACAAAAAGTTGCTGATATGCAAGTATCAAGAACAAAGAAAACCTACCCCATAGAAGAACTATGCCCATATCCTTTTGATTAAATCATATGCATGCCTCTCATTCCTCACAATTACATTATCCAAAATTTCAACAAATATAGAGGGAAGGGAAGTCCAATAGAACATGTGAGGTAGTTCCATACTACTTGCATAGATATTTCATTTGATCATACCTACTTAATGAGATTATTTCCATGAAGTCTCATAGGATAAGAACTTGAGTGGTTTTCTCATTTACCCACGGGAATACACACATGGGATGAGTTAGCAGACAAGTTTGTGACACATTTTTCCTACAACATTGAAAATGACATAACCATAGTGACATTGTGTCATACTAAACAAGAAGAAGGGGAAACATTCATATATTTATTCCAGAGATGGAGAAGCTTGGCTAGTAGGTGTCCTTGCAAAATACTTGAAAAATAGTTGGTACACATTTTTGTCAAAAAATTAGTCACAAAATTGAAATACCAACTACAAATTCATTGTTTTACTACATTTGCTGACCTTTTTGAGAAAGTTACCACCCTTGAGAAAACACTTATTGCTAAAGGTGAAATAAAAATCTTTAACAAGTATCAAAGTTCCCAAAACACTTCTAATGAAAAAAGAAAATATTGGGCTCAAAACAAGAATGTCACAAATGATGGGGTTGTAGATGTGAAGATAATACACAAAGCTAGCCCTACAATTACTCTTAAAGGACACAATGTATCCACTAATCCACCATGTGTTTAGGATCAAACAACGAATTTAGTTTAAAATAACCAAGAACATGGACCTCCAAGAAATTACCAACCAAGACGCAAATGCACTCCCTTAGGGGAACCTATCGAGTCTATCTTAAAGAAAATTTTGCAATCCAATGTCATACAACTTCCTGAATCCAAACATTATGTCCAAGTCCTTTTAAACCATCTTGGTGGGATGACAATACCTTTTGTTACTATCACCACATTAAAGGGCACAAGACCTCATCTTTTCTTCAACTTAAGAACATAACTCAAGACCTTATTAAGAATGGTGTTGTAGGTATCCTTTTAAAATCTGCAAACTAAACTTCAAACAATGGGTTAGATGTTTTGCAAACTCTATCAAAATACCTCTATGAAATCCATTACAAATGCTTTCAAAATGCCACAAATGATGATAAAAAGACTAAAACATTATGAAAACAAAAGCAAGCTACCTATTCCATAGTTGGATTGGTGTCACATGTGCTAGTGACCCTTTCCCAATCCTTGATCAAAGCTCAAATTGAAAATGCTATGAAGATGGTGGAGTGATGATAAACAAGATCAAATCTCAAATGAAGAGAGTAACCTTGCATGAAATTGTGAAGATTGTGAAGATTTGCTTGAGGATGATGCACCTATTTAAAGATTTTCAAAATGCTAAGTGTTGAAGAGGGACCAATGTGGGACTAAGATTCTGCCAATGATAGAAGGACACTTGTCAAGTGGTGATTAGTTGATGCATGTGCAAGATTTGGGAAGAGTGCCCAAGAGGGGGAAAATTTGAATTCAAATTTTCCATAAATGCTGAGAGGGGGACAAGGAAAAACAGCAATAAATGCCATGTTTGACTTGTCATGTTGAGGGAAAATGATTGTTTTAATAAATCAATAAAATTGATTTATTGTGCAAGTGGATAGATCTAGATAATGCAAGTGGGATGGGATTAGAATTAGGTTAGGATTAGATTAAGTTAATGATGATTAGGCTGATTTAATGCTGATTAGATGATTTGACATTTTGGACTTTGATTTCTGATTTATTTAAATCAGAAAAAGGATGAAATATGATTTAGTATTTAATTTAAAGGAAGTCCTGATTTATTGGATGCATGGAATATGATTATGCATGATGTAAATTTGACATGTCTACATTTTGCCCCTCTTTGAAGCAATGTACTTGTTGCGTTGGTTCAAAGAATAACTTGCCATGATCGAAATTAAAAAATTCATGATTTTTCGGATGCCCAGCGGAAAGAAGTACACTGGTACATTGCCCCTCGAGAGATCGAGCGAAAAGATTCGATTTGAGGGTCGATCTCGCGATAAAGAGGTTCAAAATGGATGGTTATGGATGACGATGCAAATGATGATGTTTCAAGATGCTTAGAATAACAAATCTATATTATCCTAAACAACTTAAATGATGATATGATATGAGATGGATGAGATTGATGATGTGATATGTTGTGATTATGCAATGGATGAGTTATGAGATGCTTAGACTAACAGATCTATATTATGATGATGATATGAATGTGAGATGATATGCATAATTCTAAAGATTTATGGATGCATGATGGATGTATGCTAATGGTTTGTGGATGGAGGATGGATGCATGATGGATGCATTGGTGAATGTATGCTAATGGTTTGTGGATGCAGGATGGATGCATGATGGATGCATTGGTGAATGTATGCTAATGGTTTGTGGATGCAGGATGGATGCATGATTGGTGATGATGATGTTGAATGCGAAATGAGATGATGACAAGAGGATCAACAAGTCCAACATTATTGATTGAGAAAGATTAGAAATGATGATGATGATGATGATGATGATTTGCTTTATCAAGGGTTGGGATTTTCAAAGGGTCACTTACTTTATGTTTGATAACACAGCCTAAGTACGATGCATCAAGGTATGAAGGACCAGGATGGCGTGGTACTTAGTGTGATGGACTTTGACTCAACAAGCGGATAGGAGTATTCTTGTTCACACTTGACATACGAAACCTTGCTAGAGTACCCTAACAAAGCAAGTATTCGCCAGAGTTATTTTACAAGAACGTCCAACAAGCACAATAAAAGGATAATGATCGTTGCCCCATTCCTATTTCTCTAAATCCTCATTTTTGGGATATCATCGAGGCGTCCTTGGAATGGCGCAATAAGATAAATCAAAGAAAGATCAAGTATGCAAACAAGCCAATGTTCTTCATACCTTAGCCAAAGGGATGTGTTTTGATAGGATAAAATCCAAGGTGATATCCAAAATGATGCCCATTGTCGGAACGATATATCCTAGGACATGCATTGTATAGGATGATGATGGTTTGATAAGTTGATTGATAGGCTATTGATATAAGGTCACTGACATGTTTCGCGACTAATCAAGAGTTTGATTTTTGTGTTCAATGGTTACGTTGTTTCGATTTTTGATTTTACATTTGAAGCTTGATTTTTTGCCTTATTGATTGTTTCTATTTGCGTTGCCAAAGGATGAAGATGGCGATCATTTATTATGGATGATTGATTATTGTGGGTGAAAGCGAAGCGGGGCCAGTTGGATTTTTCAAATATTTGGATGTTTTTGGCGTTTTGAAATGTTTTAATTTGTTTTGGTGTTTTTGGATTTTTCGCGATGTTTTGATTTTTTGATTTTCTTATGTTTTGGATTTTGATGTTTTGAATGTTTTTGGATTTTGATGTTTTCAAATGTTTTTGGATTTTGTGTTTTGAATGTTTTGGATTTTGATGTTTTGAATGTTTTGGATTTTGATGTTTTCAAATGTTTTTTTGGATTTTGGATTTTCTAATGTTTTGGTTTTCATGATTTTGATGATTTGATATTGATGTGTAATGATATCGATGCTTTGTTTGGGATTTTGTTGAAAACCAAGCTAAGGTTGATTGATCCCGGTCAGTTGATGATGATGATAACATTGTTGAGGATACACAACAATGCAATGATAGTGTTATGCAACACAAGGATTGGATGGGATTGATGATGATAACATTGTTGAGGATACACAACAATGCAAGGACTGGATTGATCAGGATTGATAATGATAACATTGTCGAGGATACACGACAATGCAAGGATAGTGTTAAGCAACACAAGGATATCTCGAGATGATTTTTTGATTGGATTTGATTTATCATGTTTGATGAAGCTTGATTTAGAACAAAAGACGTTTGGATGATCTGATGTGACGTGCAGCTTAGATGCGACTAATATCGATTGTTTGGATCGATGTTCGATGAAAGTTGAAGACTGATAAGGAATTTCTTCTCGTCAAAATATGCCATGGGCTAGTGATTCAGATTTTTGGATCATAAATGCCTTGACCAATTTGATTTCATGTTTTCCAATGTTCGGATCACCACATAAGTTGGAGGATATAGACCAAGATTTATTCTCGAAGCAAGATGTGCATATCTGCCCCCAATGTCTAGCAATGTATGGAATGCAATGGATGGATGCTTGGATAAGTGTATGGATGGATGGATACGGATTATCTTGCAATAAGATAAGGTGTTTGAATAACGAATGCTCATTTGGATAATGCTTCATGGCTCAGATAATGCTGCATAGGATAGGATTAATGAAAACGGCCCATGTCAATATATTTATCGTAAGCAAGCATAAGGTGTGCCCCAAATTTTTTATCAATATCAAGATAACTTGGATGATGGATGCAGATATATGCAAATGGATTGGATCAATGGCTCATGGATGGATGGATTTATTATGGATAAGATGGATGGAATGCTTGATTTGTTACGGATGGGATGAGATGCTTTCAACTGAACTGGCGCACGTAGATGCTCGATTCTACTCACGACGCCTGTTTGCCAGGTTTTCGTCATGGTCTTGCCCAAAGTGCCGCACATGCGATTTTCACTAGAGGACGATTTTTTTCTTTACTGTTTTCAATCCTTTTTCTAATTTTTTTTTTGGATTTTTTGCTTTTTTAATTTTTTTGTATTTTTTTGAAAGATTTTAAGCTCATCTTTGAATCACAAGGTGTTGCTGATGTAGATGCCCTATCATAATGTGCCATGGTATCACCGAAGAAGGCTGCTTTGCTAAGATACGTGCACTTGAATGCAGCTTTTGAGATTCTTGATATGCCTCGTCGATCCGGGGTTAACTTCTGTCTTGATGCGCACATCGCGATAAAGTGCCTTGAAATCCTTATGATGAAGGGTATTGCCAATACATGGTCAATGTAAGAAGTGGATATTATCGCGTGGAAGTGGATGGAGTGTGTTTAGGGATAAAGAGATGGATTGGTTGTGATTTGGAACTTTGACTCTCAAACTTGGGAAGATGAGCAATGATGGGTGGATATGAAGTGTGCGTGGAATTAGGACCAAGCTGCTTGATACACTTTGTACGTCACTTGAAAAGCCTGCTTTTGATTTTGTGGACATCTTTGATGGATACCTTTCCCTCTTTTGGTTTGCCCCACGGTTTCTTTGTTGATGGAGTTTGATAGGGATGATCTTTCTTTGTATTCTTTGGTATCCATTTGTACTTGATTTGTCCATTATACTTCTCTGCTTCTTTTGCTTTGATAATGTTCTTCGTATTTTGATTCAAATATTTCTTTGACGTTGGTCCCAATTCATGGATGGGGTGATGGGTGGATGACGATTCATGACGTGACTAGTTGTAGTATTGACACTAGCTTCATCATAAGGAATCTTTGTGCTCCCTATGTTGACGTTTGCTTGAGACGAAGTTGCCCCCAGTATGGTGGAAGTAGTACCTTCATGCTTTGATTTCTCCTGTTCTAAGAGTTCTTGTTCAAAAAGTGTTCTCTGATAGATTACCACCATAGGTGACATTCTTTCAATTTTCTGCTCCGCTAACTCTGGAATATATTGTTCTACTTGATTTTCTTCCTTGAGTGGATAATGTTTGATATCCTTATTCATGATGTCCCCAATCTGAGTTTGGGACATATTTGATCCTGATGTTGACAACTCCGTTTGATTGTAGGAGTTAAGAATCTGCTCTTTTTGTGTAACACAATCTTGTTCTAGATGAAGATCATCTACATGACCTTCTGTAGAAAACATCTCATGGGTAGATGGAGGAGTATGTGCTTCATGGATATGATCATCTTGCATGGATAAGAGAGTGTTCATTAGATTATTGTAGTATCTTTAAGATACAAATTCTTGATCTTGATTAATTTCGGAGTTGCTTTCGACATGCTTTGGATCAAGTTCTTGACATGGGGTAGCTTCAAAGGATGGATTTCTTACAAAGGACTTTTGGATGTGACATTAGGCATGGTCAAGTTCAAGGTTCTTCAACATCTGTAACCATGAGGTCAAAGGGGATCAACATGTTTTGAAAATGACCATTGCTAGACCTTAGTGAAAGATTTTGATCATGCTTTGGAATAAATTCTTGAGATATGTCCTCTAACTCGTAAGGCGATGTAGAGACATTTTCAACATGATCATAGGTGAACTGATTGTGCATTATGTCAATAGGATCAAATAATCCCAACACTCCTTGAAAGAGATCACTAAAAAGTGGTTCTTGATGTATGGTGAGTTTATCATCGGATTGTGTAGATACATCCTCAATGTGCTCCTCAATGGAGAGGTTTTGATCATTATTTTCAACAATTGCGGTGGAGAGCTTGTGAATATCTTTGACCATAGAGTCAAGTGATGTTGATATTTCTTGAATTGGCTCATTGTCAAGTTTTGTTGGTGGATTTTGATCGTGATTCAAAAGTGACTCTTGACATATGTCGATTTGATCATTGGATGAAGTAAACGTGTGCTCAGTGATGGATTGATCTTGATCCTTGTTTTCAATAGTTGTCATCTTTTGTGTTTGTGCTCGTGTTGGTTGGGTAGCTTGAGAGGCTTGGGAAACTTGAAAGGATTGTTGCACTTGTTGAGCTTGTGTTGCTTGTTGTTGTTGCAGCGATGTTTGAGCTTGATTTTGCTGTGAAGCTTGAGAAGCGTGCGTGGCTATAGGCGCTTGCCGAATTGTTTGATATTGTTGGAGCAATTGTTGGTATGCTTTGAATGAAGCATTGTAATTGCTTACTTGGCTTAGTCGCAATGGTGGTGGTGGTGGGATTGAAATTGTGTTGGATGTAGTGACAAGTGTTTGAGATACGCTCGGAGCGATCATGGTAGTGAGGGGTTGAGATGTGATGGGAGTGATAGTGGTGTTTGGAATGATTGAAGGGATAGTGATGGTTGGATTGACCGAGGTGATAGGCCCTTGGGAGACCGTATTTTGATTTGGGATCAATGTTGTTGTTTGATTAGATACCATCCATTGGTGTGATGTCGATGGTATATTCAAAGGATTTGTCGTGATGGTTTGATTGATGTTATGTGGATTGATTTGGGTGAAATGATTGGTGTTAGGTAAAGGGGGAAGCCCTAAACCAAGGAATGATGTAGGTAATGGTGGTGGAGATTTCCCTTGGCGCAATGCCTCAACTATTTTGGAAAGTTCTGCAATTTGATCTCGCCAAATTTGTTCTTGATTTTGATTTTGACTCACTTGAGATAGTTGATTTGGCTTGTGTTCAAGTAGTTTTGGCATGCATGCTTGCGATTTTTGAATGGGATTATGGGAAAATTGACTTTGGATAATGTTCTGATTTGGTATGATAGGATGAACAATGTTGGTATTGGGAATCATTTTTCCAAAGGTTTCCGAGTTAGGATTCATGTTTCGAAAAAATGCATTTGGTACATCCACATTTGGTTTGTAGGGATTTGGTGGAATGACGTTGTTCGTTTCAAGGCTCATGCATTGATTATTCAATTGGTGGATTTGTAGGTTTGGACTTAGATCTATCATTGGGAAATGTGTTCCAAAGTTTGACATGGGCATACTCACACTTGTTGTACCATTGATATTTGTCGAAGGCAATGATCCCATGTATGGACTTTGATAATTGATAGGCATTGCAAGGCTTTGAAGATTCAACTGATTTAGATTACTCAAGATATATGGATCAAGTGTATATTCCATGTTCTTCTTGTGTTTTGACTTTGTTGACCTCTAAGGTGCTCTAGGATCAATGATGAGATGGAGGATGAAATGTGAATGATATGAGTGTTGAATGTTTAGGGACTTTGGATCAATGCTAGACTTAGGGATTTTGATTTTGATTGTTTGATGTGGATGATGAGCTTGTAAACCCTAAGATGTTGTATGTTATCTTTAGGATGAACTTGTTCAAAAGGTTTGCTAATTCAATTAGATGTATGAGAAAGGATGCATTCCCACACACCTAATTAAACAATTGACTTTGTTTAAGGATGTACCCAAGTCTAGAATGATGTTTGCAAAGATCTAAAGTTGTTTTGGTGGGATGATGTTGATAAATGTTTGAGATGGATGGAGTGTTTGATTTTGATCCTAAGAGACTTAGAGAGACTTTGTTTACTAGGCCAAGGTATTGAAGAACACACTTTTCTCTAAGAGCAATCAAAAGACCAATATGACCAAAAGATATCAAGCACATGTGTGGGGTCCAATTTGTTATCTTTGCTTAATGAGTACTTTTTACCACAAACACACTCTTGATTAAATTTTCAAACTAAGATGTCCTATGTCAAAATTCCTTTTCTTCCCACAAAGTGTTGTGTGGGAGTTCCAAGAAATTGAGGCAAAGGGATTTCCTAGGTTAACCCTAGTTAGAGCAAATGACGATATAAATTCAAGTGATGAGAAACCTCTAAGGACATAATCCCAAGGGAAGGCAACAACACTTAAATTTGTCAAAAGGTATTTGCTCTATCAAAAGGGGTTTGAAATTTGCATGATCATGTTTAAGTGTTTGTTTGCAAAATGTTTTCGAATACCACTGTGTTTTCAAACAAAGAATAATTACAAGCCCTATGGATGTGATAGACAATGTTTGTTGAGTCCCCACTTGGACAAGTCCAGCTACACCTACTTTTAGCGGATGGTTAGATGCTTGACCCCACTGGCTCCCCTCCACGGCACTCACTTATACGGGGCAGCCAAGCACCAACACCCATGAAACTCCCATGGCATGCTTCCATCTCTACTAAAAGCCGTAAAATTGTGGGTGAGACGACCGTTCTTGCACCAACAAACAGATTAAGGATTTTGGAAAATTCTAACACATAGGTTCTAGTAAGGACTTTCCGTTCGTAGGAGTTGACCCAACGTGGCAAGAGTCCCCTTTCGGATCCATCTTGTCGGAGCCAAGCGTGATTATGGCGTTTAACCAAAATCCTCATTTATATCCCGGCTGGAAATACTCTTGGCTTTAGAGTGTTACCGGTTGAGTCGTCGCTTGGGTGAGTACTTTTTCCCCAAGGCAGGCCCTCTAAGATAAACAAAAGCGAGCAAGGACACAATCCGTAACTCGATCGATCTTTGATGGCACAAAGAACGAGAATGTACGCGAAAATGCCCCTACTCACACTCGCACAAGATGTTTAATTTTTAAGCCCAAAATGAAGTGTTTTAAAGCAATAAAATGTATTTTGATTGTTTCTCTTGCACCCTAGATCGCACGAAGCGCAAGGGGAGAGGATACGCACTCAAAAGACAATCACTCAAATCAAACACTTGTTCGTTTTATACCCTTCAAAGCAATTGTGAATTCGTTTTAAGCACTAAAATGAAGTGTGAGGATTGCTTGTTCAATTTTTAACCCAAAACGAAATCTAGTAAGTTTGTCCTAAGGTTCGTTTTAAGTCCTTTGCAATGAAAAACAATTTGTTCGTTTTAGCCCCAATTGAAAACTAATGTTCTAAAACGAAAAGGAAAACAATTTCGTGAAGTGTTGATCAAACACTTAAAGTGTTAAAAAACACATTGTGTTTTCAAAGAAAAGAAAAAATCTTTCCCTCCTTTCGTTTTCGTTTTGTGAAGTAGTTTTGATCAAAGTGTTAAAAAACACATTGTGTTTTCAAACAAAAAATCCTCCTCCTCTTTTGCTTTGCACCTTTTCGCCTTCGTTGTTTGTACCTCCTTCGTTAGTCTTTGTTTCCCTTTTGTACCTTTCACCTTTCACTTGTACCTTCGCTTGTACCTTCGTTTGCTTTTTTACCTATAAACAAAAAGATGTTTATGTGAGAATCCAATTTATTTCAACTTCAATCAATAATATGATCTTAAGTGATAAAATGAAGATCATCTATTTGAAAAGGCATCACACTTGCTACACTTTAGCTTCTCTCTTATCATATTTTTCACCCCTAAAAGATATTGAATGAATCAATCACAAAGAATAGACCATAAATTTCCAATTTTTTAACTATGGTCATAAGGATGAAAATGATTTATGATAGAAAGCTTAATAACTCATATCAACGGATTAACTTAAAAAGAAAAAATCTTTCAAAGTATTATCTTAATCAAACATTGACCATTTTAAAATAATCAAACTTTTGTAAGTTCATAAATTTTGCAGTTTCAAAAATGAACCTAATGGTGAAACGTGATGGATAAAGCATCTTCACAACTAGCACATCTTATAAAGCAAATTTCCTGCAACTTCTCAAATAAGTTTTCTAAGCCTATTACAAAGACTTGATGGCTAATTAGTGCACAGCTGGATCATGTAGATTTGCTTTCACATTTAATGCATGAGTGTGGTTGGTTGATATAAAGGGAATAAACAGATAATATATAGATCAGTTCAAAGTCAGCGGCCAAATGGAATACAAAAATGCGTCGCCAGTCTGACATAGACCCCTGCAATCATCATTCCTGCACAAATATTAGTTAGTGATAGCAATCACATTAAAGGCGCCAGTCAAACAGGAATTTATCATGAATCTATTTATTGCGCCCTTCATGACTTCATGTATTTATTTGCTGTGCTCCTTACAGCTTTCCCTTACAATCATACAATGAACCAAAGCGCAGCTGGAAAGTAAGACAATAGGCGCGCCCAAAGTTTTTTTAAAGAGAATTTCAAATTTTTGTCAATTGGTGGGTATTTGCTGGTGAAAGCACCTCAGTTGGTCAATAAGAATTGACAGATCACTAAATTCCCAGTGCCTTACTAATGGAAAGAAGCGTACAGGAGGATTCTCAGAGATTTGATAGAGGACAAGTTGCTGCTCCCAAAATCTAGAATGTTTAACAACGCCACTCCTATGCAAGGCGTGGAAATATAGACAAGGCGCAATAACTGTTTGACAGTCTGCCTCAAAGAATTAAAATTTCCTTAGATGATATGTATGCAGAATGTGGACGCTCAGACAACGCACGTGAACTGTTTGACATAGTGCTTCGAAAGACTTGATGCTGACTGGTTTTTAAAAAGGCTTTAGAAACTTTTAAGCAAATGCATTTGGCAGATGTAAAGTTGAATTCTACAACCTTTCCAGCGTCCTCCCTACCTGCGCGCCAATGTGAAATCTAAAATCATATTTTATTTAAGAGTATGTACCATCAAGCTTAGATCATATTCTGTCCTTAGAAGCCATTTTTTGAGGGATTCCCATTTCAGTAATTTTTGCCTGGGACTTGCACTCAGCTTTGTCCGCTGTAGCAAACAGCAGCGCACTGTCAAGGAAATTGGGTCAGACCATTGGGCTTTCTGAAGATTTGGGCATATCTTCTCTGGGACCAGAGTTCAAAGATGAGTCTTCAGGCTCCTCGTTGAAAGCTCCACTTGCAGATAAGGGCAGAGAAGCTTCGCTTTTATCCCCAGTCTCAGTTGCTGATGCTCAAGAAGAGAACAAGGTGGAGGACCATGTTAATAACTATCATGAAACAGAGAACATTGGGGATGGAAATGAATATAGATGATGAATGTGAAGAACTCTGCCAGGGATTGAACACAAAACAGATTTGAAGATGATGAAAGATACTTTCAAGCAAATGCAAATCTGTAAAAGCATAGACAAGAGACGTGAACTGTTGACAGGAAATGCGGCAGCATGGACAAGGCACATGAACTATTGACAGTCTGCCTCAAAGATATGCAAACTGTCTGACAGAATTCCTCAGATAACTGCGACCAGAATGTACCAATGTAGGTGAAGTGTGCAGATGGAGAATTGGAAAGAATTGAGCACAAGCTTTTTATTGGAATGCTTCCAAAGGCAGTTTCAGATGCGGAAGTCTCTAATGCTTTTTTTTTTTTCAAGTTTGGAACTATTAAAAAATTGTAAATTTTGTGTGGTCCTCAGCAAGCAAATAAAGCTGGATGTGCTTTCTTGAAATTTGAGACAAGGGATCAGGCTGTTGCTGCTCTAGATGCAATCAATGGGAAGCAAAGAAAGAAAAAAGGAGACATGCCATCGAATAAAATGTTCACGGCATAAATCATGAGTGAATCAACAAAAGGGGATACAGCATAAATCATGCCTCAGAGATAAAATACTCGCTAACTGTAATCAGAATCTGTTGAAACATTGTAATGTTTGAAGTATTGACCAAGATTAGCGCCTATATGGAAGTGATGACTTGTTTATGAATCAATAAATTTTAAAATACTTTGCGTGAAAAACAAAAAGTCATGTTCTAACCACAGTACTCAAAATTGATTCAAAGAGTTGAATGTAAGTATACTATTAAGAAAACTAAACTTCCAATATCTAGCCAAAGTGTGCGTTATAATCATATGTAAGAAGATCAAAAGGACTAGCATGCTGTAAATTTATTTTCTTTGTCAACAAACAAGAATGCAAACTAAAGAAACATGCTGCAAATTGAATGTAAGTGCCCTCCTTCTAGCGCCATATGTAGGTATCCTTTTAAAATCTGCAAACTAAACTTCAAACAATGGGTTAGATGTTTTGCAAACTCTATCAAAATACCTCTATGAAATCCATTACAAATGATTTCAAAATGCCACAAATGATGATAAAAAGACTAAAACATTATGAAAACAAAAGAAAGCTACCTATTCCATAGTTGGATTGGTGTCACATGTGCTAGTGACCCTTTCCCAATCCTTGATCAAAGCTCAAATTGAAAATGCTATGAAGATGGTGGAGTGATGATAAACAAGATCAAATCTCAAATGAAGAGAGTAACCTTGCATGAAATTGTGAAGATTGTGAAGATTGTGAAGGATTTGCTTGAGGATGATGCACCTATTTAAAGATTTTCAAAATGCTAAGTGTTGAAGAGGGACCAATGTGGGACTAAGATTCTGCCAATGATAGAAGGACACTTGTCAAGTGGTGATTAGTTGATGCATGTGCAAGATTTTGGAAGAGTGCCCAAGAGGGGGAAATTTTGAATTCAAATTTTGCCATAAATGCTGAGAGAGGGACAAGGAAAAACAGCAATAAATGCCATGTTTGACTTGTCATGTTGAGGGAAAATGATTGTTTTAATAAATCAATAAAATTGATTTATTGTGCAAGTGGATAGATCTAGATAATGCAAGTGGGATGGGATTAGCATTAGGTTAGGATTAGATTAAGTTAATGATGATTAGGCTGATTTAATGCTGATTAGATGATTTGACATTTTGGACTTTGATTTCTGATTTATTTAAATCAGAAAAAGGATGAAATATGATTTAGTATTTAATTTAAAGGAAGTCCTGATTTATTGGATGCATGGAATATGATTATGCATGATGTAAATTTGACATGTCTACAGGTGTCATATAAGTAGACAATCCTCAAGCAACCTCTATTAATGACCATACTATCTTCAAAAATCCTTTGCATAACCATGGGATGGGGAAAGCCTCTATTTTAGTTACTAAGACCAATTACCAATCCAATTACATTCGTGTCAACCATGAATGTACCATACATAACATCTAAGCCTTGGATAAAAATATCACAACAATTACTATCAATAACCCATTAAAGTGTGCAGTTAAAACCCAAAGGACCAAGGTAACCATACAAGTATCTCCTCCTAAAAAATAGTTGAAAGCTCAATATAATCTTTTAGACCATTTATGAAAGACACCCACACAAATATCTATCCTCAAGCTACTTCTCATATCTCTCGAACACAAAGCCATCTTGGATAAAGCCTTACCCACATTCCTTAATGTCAATCCATTTCAAGAAATGGTGGGATACTTAGCTAACACTCACCACATTACCTTCTCCAAACATGAATTCTCATTTAAAAATCCTAACCATAATGATCCCTTACACCTTGAAGTCTTTGTCAACAAACATAGAGTTAGACGAGTCCCAGTAGATGGTGGAGCGGGATTAAACATTTGTACCTTAAGATTGGTCATGTAATTGGTTTTCTCTAATAATTTTGTAGATAAATCAAAGAAAATTATCATAAAGGCTTATGACGATGCATAACACTCTTCTAAGGGTGTCATCTCATTACCTATCAGAGTTGGACCTATCATATTAGATACAACATTCTAAGTTTTGGATTTGGATCTTCCCTACAATATCCTCCTTGTACAACCATGGATTTATGCTATGAAGTTTGTCCCCTCCACATACCACTAATGCTTGAAATTTCCCCATAATGGCACCAAAATAACAATAGCTGGTGATCTTGACCCTTTCAATAGTATAGCAACTTAAGAGGGACACCTAAAAAATAAGTTCCCATCAATCAAGAAAGCTCAACATCCACCTCATCCCATTACATTTATCCTTCCATTTTGACCAAGAAATCCACATCCACCATTCCATCTTCTGATTCCAAGATCCAGATTCAAGACCTTGGACCTCAAGAGTATCATATCAATGATTTTTTTTGTATTGTAAACTTATCAGCATCACCTAATTTTACAATTGAAGACATTAATGCTGCTAAGAAGATCTAGACCCCTAAGGAAAATGTTAAGTCAACTCTAGATCTTTGTAAGAGCATGCAAACAGATGATCATGCTAAGACAAAAATCCTTTTCAATCCTAAATATCCTTTATTCCTTACCATTTCCACTCCATCTCAATCCTTTCATGTCCATGATAATCTCGTGTTTGATCATGATATCTATGATAATCCACTTTTTTATCATGATCCTATTGAGGACATCCAAGATCATCCCTCTCCATCTCATGATTCTTTTCCTCTCACTCCATATTTTGAACTATCACCTTTCCATCTCGACCATCTTGAGTTACAGTATGCATCTCCAACCACTGCCTCTACGAAGCATCCTTTCCAACTTGTTAAGGGTGTGCAATATTTCTTTGATGTTAATAGTGTTGAAAAGGATAGTCTCAAAAAAATCATTGAGTGCATTTCTGACCTTCTTTATGAACTACCCATTCCTACCATTTCATCTAACTCATCCATCTCATCAATGTTTATCCACCTCATAGACATAGGTCCAAAATTATCACCTCAAGAAAATAACAAGAATATAACTTAGAAGTAAAAAGAGAAAGATCCTTCTTAAAATGGAGATCCAAAATAAAAAGAAAGAACACAAAGAAAGAAAGATCAAGAAAAGTCCTTTAGTCAAAATCAAACACTATTGGAAAATTCAAATATGGAAATAAAATTCAAGAATGAAATTGAGAAAAAATTGATCTCCAATCATGCCTCTTTGACCAAAATAGCAAGGGGTATTTGTCAAAGAAAAATATCAAAATGTGAGCTTGTTAATCTAAAGTCTCCATTTTCATTGTTTTCATGCAATCCATACACTTTGCCAAATCCACCCATATCCATACACCGATCATATCACTCCATCCCCCTTAGAAATTTTTCTCGGTGGACCTTTGATGACAAGCCCTTCACATATTATAGCTCATTGGTTGCTCAAACTCCTTTTCATGTGAAGCCTAACAGCCCATGTAGTGTGCATGTTAGGAATCATTCCCTAGCTCTCTTCATCTGCCACATCAATCATCCTCTGTATCCACCATTCACATCCTTTGTTCAAATCATATCATTTCATCCAACATATTCATCTAGATATGCACCTAATTGATTGGGTCCCTATATCATAATAGCAACATATAGATCAAGGGATTATTATGTTTCTACTCCTGAAGGTGAACTATTATCAGAGCCTATCAATAGCCCGCACCTTCATAAGTTCTACACCTATCTTTTAGACCGCCTCATCAAAAATTCAAAAATACAAAAAAATTGAAAAATGCAAAATTTTGTCACCTTGATGAAAACCTGGAAAACATGCGTCTTGTGTGAACAAAAAAAAAAAAATAGTAAAAAGAAATAATTTGTCCAATAGTGAAAACCACTTTGGTGGCGCTTTGGATAAGTACCATGGTGAAAACCTAGAAAATAGGTGCCATGTGTAGTCAGTCTTTTCTCCATCCTCTACCATCATTCTATATAATTTATCACTTCAACCCATAATAAAATCACCTTCACACTTCCTCCATAATAATGCTTTATTTTCCTTCCCATTTCCTATGAATGATTGACATTACACATCTTTCGCCTGCCATATCTATCCACCATAAGGCTTATCTGATTCCATCCTTAGTAATTCGTCCTATACCTGACTAGGGGCTAGTACTTAACTTACGTCTTCATGGGATCCTAGACTTGGTATTGGAGGTCATTATCACAAAAATCCAAAAAAATAAAAACATTTCAAAAATAAAAAAAACTCAAAACATTTCAAAAAAAAAAAAATGTCTAAAATCCCAAAAAATCAAAATATGTTTAAAAAATCCAAAAATAGTGTCAAGTCATGTCCAAGTTTGTAAACTACGATGTCTCTACGCATGTTACATAGGAAAGGCCATCTTTGATGAGCCCTCAAGGCACTAGGTCAATCCTTTAGGGTTTTTTGAGTTGATTCATTCATGATTCCCACTAAATAAGTTATCTTTTGTCTAATTCAGTAGAACTACAATGTCTCTATGCATGATACATAGGCAAGGCCATATTTGATGAGCCCCCAAGGCACTAGGTTAGTCCCTTAGGGTTTTTTCGGGTCTGTCATTTTCCATATCATAATATGTTGTCCCTTGCTAAAGTTGACACTTTGATTAGACACTAACAAACATCTAAACCTCAACCAAGTCACGAATCAACCAACTAACTATCCAACTAGTCTTCAAACCAAATTGATCGATGTCCTAAGCATTAAATCAACACTTACTAGCCAATCAATGGTCTTATAGAAAAGGTGGCATTATTGAAACCAAACTCGACATCTTATACGATTTGCCTCATGTCTTGAAACTAGACCTAATCCTATCATGTGTCTTATACATGATGTGTCCTTCATGAAACCAAACATCATCATCAACCTTATCATTTTCCTTATACAGGTGGTTGCATGATCAAAACCAGACTTGACATCTTATATGACATGCTTCCTTTCTTGAAACTAGGAATTATCAATCAATCAATCTTATCAATCCTATTAGCAAGTACTCGTTGATTGGAAAAAGATCTTAATGGTTGTTGATTCTGTTGGTTTTATCTTTTATTGATTTATCTTTGGTCATGTTACTAGCCACCTCGAGGATGTCCCAAGAAGGATTTAGAGGAGCGATGATGTCTCATGGCCTAATTTTTTTCTTTGATTGTTGTTTATGGTTTGTCTTGACAAAAAGACTGGGGCAACTTGGCTCCTAGTATGCATCATGGCACCCCTTGTTTGATTAAGTGTCTATTTTTTTACAAAGGGATAACATTGCATGTACCTTGGTCTATGTCATACCATGGTTTCTATTATCCATTTTCTATATTTTTAGACCCAATGATTTAAACATGCAAGCCTAGTGTTGGTTATTTTTTTAGAATCAAACTTAATCTTGTATAACTGAAAATATGTTACACTTCTGTGAATCCTTGCATGCAAGGATACTCAATAATGAGTCCTTGCAAATCAATTCACAGCTCTCTATCTGAGAAGAGCAGGGATTGATATTGTGGCCCTCAGATTGACCCAGTTACCCCTGCAAATACAGTCTCGGAACGAGAGATTCAAAGAGGAGAAGCAAGAATGCCAATCTCCATGAATCCACATTCTTGCAATGCAACAATGAAAACTAATCTAAATGGTATGAAAATGCAATAAACAAAACTAATTTATTGAAATGAAAATTGATCTCGTGCAATGCCATAAATGAATTACTTTTAAAATTAATCTACTATGAAGATTAAGCTAAAATGTAATAGTATTAAACTATATGCTCTAAAACTAAGATGTATAAAATCAAACTAATGTGTAATCTCAAATGATAAAATTCAAGAAATTTGTAGCATAAGTCGATGTAAAATTCGATTTTTTGGGAAATGAGGAATGAGAGGAGGGCTCATTTTATAGGCAAAGAGATGGAGATTGAAGGAAAATTCGAGAGGAAGCAATGTGGGATAAATAGAAAAAATAGAAACAAATCTTGATTGGAATTCTTTTTAGTTTATTTCCCTTTTAATGATTTGTTTCCATTTTTTTCATCAGGATATTCTTGAGAGGATATTTCATTTATTTTATTTTATTTAAGATGATAATATCTCTTTTAATAAAATAAAATAAGATTATATAATTTAGAAATGAATATTAATAAAATAAAATAAAATTATTTAATTAAAAATAGATTTAATTAAATAGCATCATTTTATTTAAGTAATATTAACTTCAATTAAATAACATTATTTTATTTATTAAAAGGGAGTTATTTCTTCTGACTAAATAAAATTAATGAAGCATTCAAACCTTAGGGAAAATTGAAACATTTGAACTAGTTATGAATTGATTAAGAAATTTGATTTGAAAATGCAACAATCATTGATTCAGAAAGTTGATGTTGACAAATTAAATAAATGGGGCCCAAAGTCTAGGTGACCATTTTAGGTTGCATACATTTGCCCCTCTTTGACTAATGTGAGGTCAACTCGGGATCACATGCAGTCAAAGAATTAAGTTGCAATGTGAGATCGATTTGGCATCACAAAACAACTCAGATGTGAGGTCCACTCGGGATCACATCTGGACAAACATAAATAAAAGGCCTTTGAACATGAGGTCAATTCAGGATCACATCCAAAGTGAGAGATAAAAATCTCAAGCAAGGTTGCCCCAAGAGAAGCAATTGATAAATTGATAAAGTTGAATCAAGGATTGAAGTTTGATAGGTACTACCCCCTCGTGATTGAAATCGAAATGAGATAGAGGAGAAATAATAAATTAAAAAATTTGATCAAATCAAACAAAAGATAAGGTTCTTGATGTAAGATGAAAAATATAAGAATCTGAGAACCGGGGCAGATCAGCAAGAAAATTATGCCCTAAAGGTTGAATTAGAAGAAAGAAGTGGGGTGAAATCGA
This sequence comes from Sequoia sempervirens, assembly GCA_007258455.2. Lineage (NCBI taxonomy): Eukaryota > Viridiplantae > Streptophyta > Pinopsida > Cupressales > Cupressaceae > Sequoia > Sequoia sempervirens. The sequence goes on from VDFB02336330.1 coordinate 30,169, forward strand.
ATGGAAGATAGAAGTTTGGAAGAAATGGAAAGAAATGGAGAGAAGGAAGAGAATTTGCCTCAATAAAGAGGATGCATCAAAATCAATCAACTGTTTAAGATAGGGAATTTCGATTGAGATCATGAAAGAAGATAAGGAAATGAAGAACGTGATCACAGTTGATGAAAAATCCACAAGAAAGATGAAGGAAACCCTCTCAAACCCATAATACAACCTAAAAGTGCAAATTAACATGAAGTCTAAATAATGCAAGCTACATGAAAATGCAAAGGTGTACTTGCAATAGGGTAACATAGGTTTTTGTGTGTTCATCATTCATTAGAGAATGTAAGAGAACTTATTTTCATCATTGGACCATTATTACTAGACATCAGACAATCACCCAATCATCACTAGTCACAAATGCAACTATGAAGATATGAATGTGATTTATATCAGCTTGGAATGTGGAAAGATTCTAACATGAGCATCAAAGACATGAAGGTCAAGATGACTACAATGTTAGCTTACCCAATTTAATGTAGCAAAACCATGCTCACATCAAGACATAAACGCCGGGATTACCATGAGAATGGTTGTGCAAAACATTCAGGGCAGATGCCATAAAATCTCATAAGTGTGTCAAAGGGAGACAACAAGAACCTTGAAGAGGTTCAAGAAAACACTTACAAGCAGAAGCAAATAAAACATGCCCCATGCCCCAAGTCCTCTAGCTATGCATCACGGAGAGACTTATTAGACAAGGACACTCAACGAAAATCAATATCGGTCAGCACACAAAGAAAAGATCATGGCATATCTCAAGCATTAAGTGTTGCAATTAAATTTTTTTAAGTGTGTAAACTAATACTGAGTTCCGAGGATAAGGATCGAATGCTTGCAAGTAGGCAAGATCACATGACCGAACTGGATAAGACCAAACTGATAAGTGTTGAAAAACACACGATGTCGGGGGTTGTGTTGAAAAAACTTTCTGATTGGGTTAGTGTTGAAAAACACCATTTGCGAGGTGTCCTAAAGAAAAGCATATCCAAGAGACCAAAGCTAACACAGTGATGCCCCTAGACAAAGACAAAGACAAATTCCAAACCAAGGCAATAGGGACAAGGCATGATGGAGAAAGGCTAAGTGTCGAGGATGCACGCTAGGAAATAGGGATGCAAAGGCCTCAAGTAGCCCTAGTTTCCAGGTTTTCACCACTTGGAAGAATTTTTTTTTAGGACTTTATATATATATATATATATATATTTTGAATTTTTTTGTATTTTTTTGTATTTTTCATTTTTTTTGTATTTTTCAGCATCATATTTGAATTTTTTTGGATTTTTTGACAATATATCAATTTTTTTGGAACTTTTTTTAGGGTCATAATTATATACAAAGGATGCCCCCAGATAGAATGGGCATCAAGGATAGAACTTCTTCAGGTGCAAAACATTGATAGGCTCAGGGAGCTGCTCCCCCTCTTCAGTAGATAGTAGATAGGCACATGTGCCAAAAGCTGCAATGATGATGTAGGGTTCAAGCCAATTAGGTTCGAATTTGCCCTTCTATTCTCGATTCTGTTGGTTCTTAGGATTCTCTCGTAGGACAAGATCTCCTACTTGGAATTCTCTAGGGTGAACCTTTTTGTTGAAGGCTTTGGACATCCGCTTTTGATAGACCCTCATATGGTCAAATGATGCTTTATGCTTCTCATCAAGAAGTTCCAATTCTTGCAATCTCATGGCGCAATAGTCTTCATCTGTAACTAGACCTTTGAGAGAGACCCGAAGTGATGGAATCTCAACCTCTAAAGGTAACACTACTTCAGCGCTATATGTGAGGGCAAAAGGAGTAGCCCCAGTTGGAGTATGAATACTCGTTCTATAGGCCCACAGGGCCGGATTTATCTGTAGGTGCCAGTCTCTACCATTCTTATGAACTGTTCTATGCAAAATCTTGAGAATGGTTTTGTTTGAAGCCTTTTCCTGACCATTTCCTTGTGGGAAGTAAATGGAGGAGCAATGTTGCTTTATCTTGAATCTTTGGCAGAGTTCTTTAAGGTCCTTGTTTTTGAACTGACCTCCATTGTCAGTTATGATCTCAGATGGCACTCCATATCGACATATGATATGGGTTTAAAATAAATAAAGACACTGTCTTGCCTGAGGCAATAGAAAGTGGAACAGCCTCTACCCATTTTGTGAAGTAGTCAGTAGCAGTGATAATGAACTTATACCCACCTGATGAGTTGGGATGAATCTGCCCAACAAGGTCAAAGGCACATCACTGAAATGGCCAGTGAGATATAGAAGGAATTAGCTCTCTACCTGGAGCATGTATCAGGTGTCCATGTTTCTGAGATTTTTCACAAGACTTAGCAAATTCTACTGCATCTATCTACATCGTAGGCCAATAGTACCCTGCCCTAAGCAACCTTCTAGCCATGGAAAGACATTAGAATGTCCTCCACATATTCCCTCATGGATTTCAACTAGCGCTTGATCAGATTCCTCCTTTTCTAAGCACCTAAGAAGTGTTCCATCTAGACCCCTCCTATACAAATCACCAAAGATGAGGGAATGGTGAGAGGCATTGCGGATAAGGTTTCTTCTTTCAGATCAGTTAAATGTATCGGGGATGATGCCATCACGAAGATATGAGTAAATAGCACCATAACGGGAGGATTCATGATTGACAAGGGTACAAATTACATGGCTTTCGGGTGAGTCAAATATGGGATATCGTAGCTCTTCCACCAGGAATTCATATCTGGACTCATGTTCCTCTAACTGAAGAAGTGAAGCAAGGGTGGCCATAGCATCAGCTGCTTTGTTTTCAGCCCTAGGGATTTGCTGAAAGGTGACAAAAGTAAAATATCGTCTTAATGAATCAACCATTTTTTTGTAAGGTACCAACTTGTCATCTTTTGTTTGGTATTGTTCATTGACTAGGTTGATGATCAGCTGAGAATCCCCATAGATATGTAGTTCTGTGATATTCCACTCTATGGCCATTTTTAGTCCATTTGTCAAAGCCTCATACTCAGCTATGTTGTTTGTGCATGGAAAGAGTAACTTGTAAGATTTAGGAATAGTATAGCCATGAGGAGAAACAAACAACACACCAGCTCCAAAACCATTTTGCATGCAGGAACCATCAAAGAATAGTTTCCAGGATCTTTCAGTCATGTACATAAGATGCTCATCTGGAAAGTTGACTTGAATGGGCATATTATCTTGAATAGGGAAATTATCCAGTTGATCTGCAATAGTTTGGCCTTTGATTGCTTTGTGCTCAATATACTCTATGTCAAATTCAGAAAGAATCATCATCCATTTAGCAAGTCTACCCATGAGAGCAGCTTTACTGAGCAAGTATTTGAGAGGATCAATT
>VDFB02336331.1:0-49934 GCA_007258455.2 Sequoia sempervirens
TGATGCACTAGGCTCACTCACGGTTCATTGAACAAAAATGTTATTAATCACAAGGGGTCTCTAGTTTTAGAACTTCACAACTTTGAAAAAATAAAGTAACATAAAGATTTAGCAGATTTAACATGTATTACTCTTCACATTCCATGAACCCATAATTACAAAAAATTACTAAAAATCAAATTAAAGAAAGTAAAGATTTTATGAATTTAAAGGTGCTCCCAGCTATTATCAATGCATATACCAAGAAATGGACTAAATCAAAGCATAAACTATTCTATGTTTCACCAGATTGTTTTACAGCTATGTATACAATAGTGCAGGAAGTTTAAAGAAGACAACCATTTACCATCGAACAGTGTCAACATGCACCTGAATCTGGCGCAACACATTGACTTTTCCAATACGAATGAAATAGAGCTATATATGACTTACAATCATGAAATAGATTTCAAAATAGCATTGATATTAGCAACTTCTATGAAATATACAAGTTTTTAAACTAGAATTGAACAAAAAAAAAATATAAAAAATAGAAGTAAAATTGGTGATATGCACCAATCATAGGTCTATCAAATTTGATCCCTTAAAATGAGTTACATCCCGCCTTTATAGAGCACAAGGCCTCAATCGATTACAAACAACACATGGCTAAGTGAGAATAAGCCAATCAAAAAATAGCACATGGCAATAAATGACAGGTGGCAGTAGGAAGATATTTGTCCTCATTCTTGAAATAAGTCAAAGATAAACTTCCTTAGCTGTAGTTAGAATGCTTGAGAATAGCACGAAAATGCACATCGAGTCCACTTCGATCTTCATCAGAATTTCTTAGAGTGATTAGTTGGATATAGAAGATCTATTATTAAACCTTCAAAAATGCGGCAAAAAACTATTGACACTTTACTTCAAAATTCTTGACCTCGTCATCAAGTTCCAAGTCCAGGAAAAACCTCTGCTAATGCACTTCGGGAAACATTTGACATTGTTTTGACTTGCCAAAAACCTGAGGCTTCCTACTCCTGGTTATCCACTACTCTTCTCTCGGATATTTCTTCTGCATATCTCTCTCTTAATTGTGCATCTTTAGTCTACTTTTGTATCATTACATTCACCTAATCATTCGATTTGCATGAATACCCACATCTTTACCATGGTTCGCCATCTGTCAGACCTGCACCAACAGAATTCACATCATTTCAATGGGCCACATTTAAGTCTCTTTAATACACATGTCAGAAGAATTACTATTAAAATCATGTTCATACGACTTTAACCCCTTTTAATTTCATGATTAAAATAATGTATTTTTCGATTTTTCCTCGACATGTCCATTTATGTGGGGGTTTTTATTTCTTAGTGTTATTCGGAATCTTTAGGCAATACGTTGGGTGCTTTGATTAATTATACTTTTCCACATACCTGGGTATCGGGATACCTAAATACCCGAACATCCTCACTGCCTCTTTAACACCTTGCCACAATGACAATTTGAGCTGTATGACTTTGGCGATGCACCTTAATACCTTTCCTTACGCTCTTGTGGACCCACAAACATTCACATTACCCCCCTGGAGACCTTAACTCCACCATGCAGCAACTTTGACTCATGCGTCTAACTTACAACCATACATTCCCAATTGGTCTACTTGAATACCCGGTTAACCACTTCCCGCTTCAGGTTTCATAGTTTTGAACAACAATTCATCACATTTTGAACTCAACCTTTCCAACCATCCTCTTTTGCCCTTGCTAAACAGGTAATCTTATAAATTTGGGTCCCCAAGCCTTTGCAAATTTGGGGCATGTTGTATAACCACACAACAACTAGCAACCAAATCTTAGAAGGATGAACCAAATTAATAAAAAGAATTGAACTGCTTATATCAAGCTACTAATTTGGTTCATCCTTCTAAGCCAACCTTGGATATTGCCTTGCTACCAATCAAGTGTCCATAGCCCCAGGTTATCTCTGTAATTCCCTCCAAAGATAGCTCTAATGCCAATCAGGCTTCCATAGCCCTAGTAGAGATATTTGGGTAACCGAAAGAATTGATTTCTCTTTTGATATTTCCTTTTTGTATTTTCTCTCTTTTTGATATATCTTTTAAAGCTCTTTTGCTCAACTTGTTGGTATTGAAGCCTGCTATTAAGTTGGGAATTACAGTGGTAGAAAAGGGATACCTTTAGATTTTTCACTTGATATAAACTTCCACTGTCTCCTCTATTAATTCCCAAAGATTTATTTAAATTTTCTTCGAACGTACAACTCTTTAATAAAATTTCATAAACACTATATTAATTCGAGAGTAGTCATAACCAATTATTCCAGAAAATAAGCATAAGTTAAAATTTACTATGTAATTGACCACCCTGATTATCTCTAAATTTAGAGATGTTAGCTACTATACGATCAAATGTTTACTTTTAGTGCTTTAGATAAATTTGTTGGAAGAATGAAGAAGAATGATAATCTCTACAGTTTTGTGTTGTCATTGATGTCACCATATTGTGTTTGCAAGTCTAAGTCAATGCTTGATTCGGTATTTTGGTCTGGTATCTGAACTAGTTTTCAAGCTGCACTCTCTAGTATTCTAGTCCACAATCCTCCGCAGTTGACAGTTACTTCTTTTGGTTTTGGGAAACTGTTTATGGTTGCTGAAGGCATGTATGTTCAAAATTTCATCTCCTCCAGTGCTCGTACGATGTATTGGCATTATTTTGTTGATTGCTTTTTTGTAATGTAATGAAGTCTATTTCTGGCCGACTTCTTGGGTTAGTCGTGATATAGTGAATTAATTTTGTTATGCGCATGTATGTGCGACCTATCTTAGGTATATGCCGACATGATGTAACGTATGAAGCGTTTGAATTGCTTCTAGGAAGATTTTGTGAATACTTGAAGCCGACAGGTTGGTATTTTTGGAAAGCAAGGAGATGCATCTAATTAGGCCAACCTAATTGATACTTGCGGATAGATCGAGTATATATATATATATGTGTGTGTTGAACAGTTTTTGGAGAAGAAGTGTGATGTGTGTGTAATCAATGAGGCAGTAGTGAATGTGAAAGTGAAGAAAGTGAAAATGATGAAGTGTGTTAAGTCAGTCTATTGAGCATTACCAGAAATGTATCAACACTTGTTAGGTGCATTATTTTAAGTTCATTTTGGTTGTGAAGCCCAATATTGTTTTGTGAATCTTTTGTAGACAGCAAGCCTCCCTTGAAAGCAGTGAACTTTTGTATCTGGATACTGAGTCCTTTCAGGACAGTGAGCCTTATATATTCAGTTTTGAGACCTCTTTATATTGTGAGTTAATCATCACCGTGGTTTTTCCCTCATTTGGTTTTCTACGTAAAAATCTGGTGTTCATTGTGTTGATTTTTACTTTACGTTATCTACATTTCATGTTCATTCTTAATAACAAAATAGTGTGGTAGTAGGATTGACAAGTGTTGAAGTTTTGAATTTGAATTTGTGTGACAACTAATTCAGCCCCCCCTCAGTTGTCCTACGCCTTTTAACACAATTTGCTTTAGCAAACCTTAGACTAAGGCAACTAAATTTGTGTTTCAATTAATGCACTGTCATTTCATGATGACGCCTTGACCTCATACCTCAGCCAATATTCGTCCGATTGAACTCCATTTAATTAATGCCAAAGCTTAATTTAATCCAAATGTTTGATTGCAACCTATTTAATATGCCTCAACCTTTGTGATGTACCCGTACATGCCACCTCACTTTGCTCGAATTTGAACCTCATGCATACACCTAGACATTCTCTAACACACATGATCTCGTTTGAAGAACTTGGATGATGACAGTTTAATTACCAGGACATAAATTTATTAAATTTATTCTTTACACACACTTCCCCTACTTAATTCTATGCTGACTTGATCAAAATTTAATTCGAATTTACATTTCAAGCCTTGAAATATGAAACTAAAATAGCCTGGCATGAATTTTTTAATTCTATGGAATTTGTCATTAAATGTAGGAGTGCTACTCTTCAGTTCTTCCCTTTGTCTATAAATTGAACTTTGGTACTCAAACAAGTATCCTCTAATTCTACACAACCAATTAGCATGGATACTCCTATATGTCTTACCAGTCCATGAAGGAAAATGAGCTTCCTGGGCTGAATAACTAGCCAATGCCTCAAAAAGCTACTGACACTTTACTTCAAAATTCCTAGCCTCGTTATCAAGTTCTAGATCCGGGGAAAACATCTGTTGATACACTTTGGGAAAGACTCAACATTGTGTTGGCTTGCCAAACACTCAGGGCTTCCTACTCTTGATTTCCCGCTACTCTTCTCTTGAATATTTCTTCTACATATCTATCTCTTAATTGTGCATCTTTAGTTTGATGCATTGTATCATTGCATTCACTCGATGATCCAATTTGCACAAATACCTGTATCTCTGCCATGGTTCACCATCTATTAGACCTGTACCAACACGATTCAAATCATTTCAATTAGCCACATTTAAGTCTCGTTAATGTACATGTCAGAAGAATTATTATTAAAATCATGTTCATACGACTTCAACCCTTCTAAATTTCATGATTAAAATACTGTAAATTTTGGTTTTTTCAGATATGTCCATTTACACGAGTTTTTTGGATCTTCGTGTTATTGGGTATCCTTAGGCAATGTGCTGGGCACTTTAATTAATTACACTTTTTCGTATCCTCGAGTATCCAAATATCTAGTTACCCAAATCCTCATCTGCACTACCACTTTAACACCTCGCCACGATGATAATTTGAGTTGTATTACTTTGGTGACGCACCCAAATACCTTGCCTTACACACTTGTGAACCCGCAAATTTTCACATTACCCACCTAGAGACCTTAACTACACCATTCGGTAACTTCAACTCATGTAGCTAAATTAATTACAACCATACGTTTTCACTTGGTTCACTCGAATACCTAGTTATATGTTTCTCGCTTCAGGTTTCATCATTTTGAACTACAGCTCATCACATTTTAAACTCAAACCTTTCCAACCATCCTCCTCTGCCCTTGCTAACCTGGTAATCTTAAAAAATTTGTTACCTAAGCCCTTGTAAACTTGGGGTGTTTAATGTAACCACACAATAGTCCTCAGGATGCTTGAGGGATGCCTAGGCATCCCCTGGACGTCCCAGAGGCATACCCTAGATGTTCCAAAGACATCCCTTAAACGTCCTAGCATCCTCGACGTCTCCTTGGTATCACCGACAAACCAACGGTGGTGGAGGTACGATGGGTGGATATCCCAGACTCATCCCCACATCTCGGGCACGTTGCCTTCCCTTAAACATGGGGATTTGGGGAGGACAAGTCCCTGTGGACCACTGAAAAAGCCTAAATATTTAGAGACTTGTAATGTAACCTACTGTTAGGTACCCAAATCTGCACCCTATTTCCTAAGCTTTTAAATGAACTCAACAGATTTGGACTAATATGGGACTGCTTTCAGGTTGTGGATATCCTGTTCGAAAGTAGACCTCCGAATTATGGGCCGACTTCCCCATTTGACGTCACCAAACTATTAACTCTGAGATAAGGGTAAGAATTTTCATAAAACAAACCTAATGCTGAAAAGAACCTAAGGTGATGCACCAAAACAACCTAGACATGTTAATAACCTTACACATTCAAATTAATATCTCAAAACTTGACTCACACAACTCACTTTCCAATGCAGTTCACATCAATAATTTATAAGGAGGTTTGTAACAGTGCTTTCAAAAGGAAAATAGATTTTCACAGTCAATAACACCACTAAACAACATAGCTTATAACATGTAAACATACATTTTCTGTTAAATGGATGCAGGAACATGAGACAAGTTTGCAAGGAAAGATGAATTTTCACAAAAAACAAACTGATCAACCATTAATGGCATACCATTAAACATGAAGAGAGAAGATAAAAAAAGCTCCAATTTATTAATTCAAAGTGCTTACTATATAATAGGTCTGTCTGAGTTACAATAAAGCTCCATGAAAATAACTCCAAGAAAATAAAGCTATCCTCCTACTGGAAAAAGAAAGAACTGCCTCAAATGTTCAAAATGAACATACTTAAACCAAAACCCACCAAAACCCCTCACACAAGTGCTTCCAGAAGATTCTGGTCGGATACAACAGAAAAGGCCAAAAAGAACCTTCTAGAACTCTCCAAAATGTCCCCCATATGAAGAAAAGTTAGGCCAAGTCGTCACCCCAAAAATGTGACAAAAAATGCCTCCAGATAGCCTCCTTTCCACCAAAATCAGTCAAAACAACATCCCACACATTCCTCAGTTCTGTAAGTCATCATTGGTCTTCATACAAGACTTGACCACATTCTCCATCATGCAATATGTGTGTTTTTGAAAACACATGACTTTAAAAAACATTAAAGATAATGACCTTGTTTAGGTGATTCATAAAACATCACTTAACAAGTAACTTTACAATTCAAGCACAAGATAAGAGACCCCACCATTAATATGTATTACATTTGCATTTAAAAGCAAACTAAAAGTGATTTTCAAATCACTTACATGATATCTTCAAAAGTTGGAAACAAATGCAACATATAATATCTTATCTAAAAGCCTTCAAAATTTTCTAAGGTACTTGACTATATCAACCTATCACACTCGACATTTTACTCACACATGGCAATACACATGTTTGCAAAGGCATCATAGTCTCCAAAATACCTGGCCAATATGGCCGACCTCCAAACCCCTTCAAAAGCATATTCCAAGTCACATGATTATTGGGCAAAACAAAGGCATTACATTTGTGTAACTTAACACACTCCATGTTGCATGTAGTCTGAAACACCTAGCACAGAGTTGAAATAAAGGGAAAAATCCCTAAGGCATAAAATGCCTAAGTGAATAAGTCAAGTTTCGGCCCCCATTGCATTTACAACATGCCTCAATTTTTAGAACATGGGATAAAAAAATCCCATCAGCACTCTGGTCAAACCCTAATCATTAAACACCCAAATAATGGAAAAAGCACCATCATTTGGTCGCTTGTAAAATCTGGAGCCAGGCTCTGCCGCCATGGGGTTTGAGCAAACACAGAAAAAACGTAGAGAATCACACTGGCTTTTGGTGACTTACTGAGGAAAATACCATGGAAACACAGGTAAAAGCATTTGTTTGATATAAATCTGCATCTTATTCCTTCTTTGGAGCTCCTTCACTCACTTTAGGCCGCGGCCTGTAGCATTCTCTTGACCATATTGTTGCTTTTCCTGTTATTTATTGTAATTGTCTTCTTGACAGCCACCATGAGAAGCTTGTATGAAGCTTTTGATAAAAGAAAAGCTTGCAAATTGCAGAGATTGCATGAGCAAAAGCTCCAGGTGAGCTCAATCGACCACTCCATTGTTGTTTTTGAGCAACAAAAATCCATTCGAGCTCTTCATTTTTCTGAGATAACAACAAATGCTCGTTTTCTTTTCTTTGCATTCGTTAACAATGACACCATCATTGTTTCTGTTGTTTTCATGAAAAGAATGACTCACTGGCCGCGGCCATGAACAGGAAAAGTGTCTTTTATGTAGCTCAACTTCACTTTTCAAAACCCTCATGCTATCTTTTGATTTTTTCTTTGTATTTCACAAATTTTTAACAACCCAGATGGGTTTCTTGATATGTAGAAGGAAAGGACATATTGTGAGCTCGGCCTCCATTTTTGCAAACTGGGTTTTTCTACATTCATGATTTCTACTTCATTTTGAATTTTAATTGCAAAACCCTTATTTGGGTTTTCTATAGCATGATATTTCTATGAATCTGTAACTATTTGTTAAAGAACCCAAGTGGGTATCTTGATTTTCTTGAAAAGTTCAGATTTGTTGCAAAAAATGCAGATGATTTTGTAAGTTCATTCCATTTTTCTGTAGAAAATAGCAATGTTGCTCCATTTTTTGAAACCCCGGGTGGGTTTTCCATATTTTGCAAAAAAAGGTCAATCTTGACCACAACCTATCATAAAACATGAAGTGGATTTCATCTTTCTAATTCTTGTAGGACATTCTCCATTTTGCCATTTCTATATCAGATTTTCATGGTGAACCCATATGGGTATTTTTTCAATTTGACAAGCAACTTCAAATTTTGTTGCAAAAAATGATTCAATGTTATTGCACATTGTGGGTATAATGAAAGCCCCAATTTGTAGCAAAATGTGCCCTTTTAGTGAGCATTTAACTGTGTTTTTTGTAGCACTTCCTTTCTGTAGAATGTTTTTGCAAAGTAAAACCCCAAAGTGGGTTTGGTCACTATGAATACCCTGTATTCTACACTTCATTGTCACTGTCCTTATCAATGTAAAGCTCCTTGAAAGTTGACCCAACAGATACAAATCTTGAATTAAGCTCCCCTCATTCTTCTGTAGACTCTTATTGCTTTCAAGAGGATGTATTCCTAACTTCAGGATAAAGTAGGAATGGGAAAGTGTTGCTCTTCAAGGATAGCATGATTACACTTTTTCACAATTGCAGCTGTAATTATCATTTTCATTTCTTCTCCACAACTTTGTATGGTCTTTCATTGGTTGTTGCATCCCATTGTTTATGCATTGAATTGACCAAATTACTCATTGATTGGTGACTTACCTTAAATAACATTTATATCTTTCAATGCACATGACTACCCCATTAGAAGTAATGACTGCCACTATTTTGATTGGATCTGGGACTGCTCCATTGGAACACACTATGTTGTCACTTGTTCATTCATTGCTGCCACTATTTTCTCATTCATGATCCACTTGGGAGTGTCACCCTATAACTAAAGGCCATGGCCAATAAAGAATCATAACTAGCATTGAAATCTCTTTCTTTCCATAGGTTTGTGACTTGGCAATAGGCTACTCTTCTCATGTAATAGATTTTCACATTGGTTGATTAAAATGTTGAGGCTTGAACCTACTGGCTGTCCTTTACTTATGCTCTACCTTGTTGTGAATGGACTGTACTTCATGTCTTCTGATGATCATGCTTATTCTTGAATTTCATGGCTTAGTCACGGTTTATCATTCGCTGTTCATTTGTTTTCTCAAGTTTATAAATAATCATGAATATAAACCTATAACTTCTAATGGAACTGCTCTTATTCATAACTATGCTTTACTCCTTAAAGCACCATGATTCATGATGGTTTCAATAATTGAATTTCATGAGCTCCTCTATTTCAATCAAGACCACTGTCATCTTTAATATCAGTGCTCTTCTTTGAATCCTTTGTCTATGCTTAGAGGAATCATTTCCAGAGGAAACCATTTGGCAACTTGCTCAATCATTCACATAAGTTAATGGCTCAGTATAGAGAATAGCAAACCCCTGTTCCTTGTGTTATGGTATAGCAATTGTATCTTGATCACATCATATGAGGGTTTGATTGCTGTCATGACTCCTTGTAATGGCATGTTCATAATAGGCATATATCTGTGTCAACTAGAGTTGATGTTTCTTGAATGTCTTTGCCTTTTGTGCCTTTCCTTAAACCATCATGCATTGAATGTTATATGAAAAACTTGTTTGTCTAATGTTTGATTGAGAAGGCCTTGAATAGAGCCTTGTGCAACTTCAGATTGTTTTTTGTTATTGTCCTATTTGACATGCTTAAATGCTTTCAAACTTATCATATTCCCAATCTAGAAGACAACATCTAACTTTTATTTATCTCACTTTTTGATATGTTGAACTAAAGTCATCAAGGAATGATGATGAATTAAACTTAGCTTAAGCATGTTTATCCCTCCACACACATGAGGGCAACAAATCATGGATTCTTTCATTTTCTCCTTTCACCCTTCTGGCCATGATCTCACAAGCAGATTACAGAAAATAGGTGGCCATGTTCCTTTGCCATGAGAAATAATTATGCTTTGTCATGAATACCCTCCCATACTTGTTAGATTGTGATTTTATTAATGTATATGCAGCTGCTCCTTGTTTATTTTCTGATCTCCACAACATTTTTTACCTTTTGGTTATGTGCAATAAATACATACTGTCTTCTCACTCTAATTTTAGTGGACAGCCCCATGTCACCTATGTGAGTGACCTGAAAGCTCACCTTCCTATGTGATGTGTGGTTGTCCAATAGGGTTACAGTGAGAGGGGCTTGACAACATCTTGAAATGCTTCCTCATTGTTTAAGAGATGCATAATTGAGCTTGATGCATCTTTGAAGTCACTTACTTCTTTTTATAAAATGGATCAAGGGTCCACTTAAGAAGATTGAAAGACATATCCAATAAAATGTGTCACATCTTTCGAATCTGATAAGGAAAGTTGATCAACTAGTATGATTCCATATTGATTTAATGCATTGATAACAGATAAATCTTTGATCAAGTTGCTCAATTTCCCTTTCCTTTCAAAGCATGTTAAGCTCTACCCTTGTGGGAGCCACATTTACCCCACATGTTGTATTTAATCTGAATCAAAACATTAACTGGACAAAAATCTGCACATGAAGCAAATAGTTAGAAAATAAATGCATATATTGAATGTATTTGATGACTTCACTGTTTTCCAGGACATCCAAGGTTTGCGTGCTTATTTTATGCACTTATGGATCAGTTTATAAATGCATAGTCAGGTGTGTATGTAAGGATTGAGATCTTTCATTGCTTAGAGCCTTGCTCTAATATCATTGTCTTTTTAAATGCAGGAGCTAAGAGCACTACGGAGCTGGGGAGAACACAATCAGCTTGGGGGCAGCAGCAGCAGGGCAATCAGGCAACTTTGTAACCAGTCATTCTCAGGCAATGACTAGTCTTCATTCTTATATGCACATTCATTTGTTTCTTTTTACTTATTCATGTATAAATTGCTTCATATTTCCATCGAATAAGTAAAGTTAGTCCCTTGCCTTGTGAGGGACATGTACACTTCATGATTATTAATAAAAGATCACATTTGTATACATATGATTCTCTTTTCTCATGTGTTGTAATTGCAACATTGAAATGACAAAATGTAATCTATTTCATTTGACAATCATTTTTCCATGCATATTAAACCTAGCAAACTTATGGTTTATCTTTTAAGTGTTCAAACAAACAACACAAAAGAATAAACACTAAACCTGATTTTAGCTTAAAGCTAAAAATTAGGTAAGATTTTTGGTGGCATCTGCTATATGTTTTTTCTGCTAAACATGAGACTAGTTGCCTAAGCTTATCCATTGGGCATGGGGTCACTCAGAAAACTAATACCACTTGAAAACAGCATTGCAAATTGTTGTAACTCATTAAACCAGCAAGAGACACTTTGAAATTTATTGAAAAGCTAACAATGCAGAATGAAAACTATCTATGTTGAAAAGTACTTAGGGAAAATTGGAAATACATCTGAAATTAAACTACACTACTTACTCTAACTAGCAAAGAAGTTGGTCAAACAAAACCATTGACAGGTTAGGTGAAATAACTGCCTTTTCTAAAGAATTTACAATGTTTTCCATGCTGGAGAACAACTAGAAGGAAATGGAAAACACATGAAAATTCAGCAAATAGCTGCAATATCTCTTGAAGAACATAGACAAGCCTACTAACCTTTTCATATGGAATGTAAACATTCCCGTTCTGAGGTGGAAAGGTAAGTTGAGTGTGCTACTCCTTAGTTGTACCCTCATGCTTGGGTGCAAGCAAGGTATCAATATCCTTATTGGACTCCATTCTGGTTAGATGTCTGATAGGGAATCCTTGTGAAATAATAGCATCCAAGCCAATCTTGTTGGGTCTACTTTAATCAACTGCTTCTACAATCACAACCTCATGATAATTGGAATGAGCTACCTTCTGTGATTCAAATGAAACTATGGTTGCTCTGTCCACTTGGTTATGCTGCTCACACTCTCCAGATTCAGTCAATGATGGCTTGGCATCAAGCTTTGAACAGAACTCCTCCACTATGCTTGAAAACATATCCTCTTCAAATTCATGATCAACTTCTGCATGCAAAATAGGTCCTTCTTCAACTTTATAGCCATTCTCAAGACTCGTACCTCTGAAAGCAATGTCTTGCTTCACATTTTGCTCCTTCTGAACAACATGCTCAGGCATACCAACTTCTTTAATTTTTGAGACAAGGTTGTCCCCATTTGCCTCTTGATGGACCAACACCCTGTCAAAGTGAACCTCCTCCTCTTGTTGTCTGAAACTTGATAATGATGTTAGCACAAGCATAGTGTCCTCATCATCGTCAACATACAATGGAAGTTCATTAAACATACCAATCATTATCTCATCACTCAGCTCAAAACTAGGCCCTGATGTTAGTATGTCTGTGTTATCCTCATTCTCATCCACAAAGGTAGTAAACTCCTCATGCACAATAGCTGGGACCCTCTTTACACTATCCAAGTTTGAGCAAAAATCTTCCAACTCGTCCCAAAATGAAACTTCATCACATTGATTGGTATCCTTAATGATAAGAGGATTATCATTTTCTTTAGGACAACATTCTTGAGGGAAGAAAATATTTTGTTCTTTCACATCTATATGTTGTTTTGTACTTAAAAATTTTGTGATCAGAATCTGATCTGCTTGACTATCCACCTTTGCACATGAAAACTCATTAGTTACATAAGCAATGACCTAGGGATCCCCATCCTTCTTGGGTTCTGAAATTTGTTGTCTTAAATGACTAGGCTCCTGAGCACACTGGTGAAAACCTTGCTTCTCAACTAGAAGGTCTAGCTTCTCAAGTTTGACCTGATAAGAGCTTTTCACTTGAGGAAAATCTTCAATTTGTTTCACCATTAGCTCAGCCTCCTCCTGTTTGAGCTTTTTTTGCTATAGTCGGTAACATGCTATAGCTAAATGCATTGGATTTACTTTGCTGATCCTCTCCATGAGGAGTAAGTCATCTGGATCAATGGGCTACTCTTGAGGGATGATGGACTGATCTTGTATAGGCACTACATTTTCTTGCATTGAATTGAATCTTTTAAAACTTGGAATTTCAAAATGGGAAGACTTACTAGGGGATTCTAGAGGCTTATTTTACCTAAAGCTTGCAAACTTGTACTTGGGAACTTCTTGTTTGGAAAATCTCAGCCTCATTTCTGCATCCTTTGCAGCAAGTTGTTGGACAAAATTCTCCTCAAATTGCCTGTTTTTGGCCTCTCATTCCTACTCATTTGTTTGAGCTTGGTAAGCTTCCTATTTCTGCTACAATCAACCTCCTACTGTCCTTCAAGGATACAATCCTGTGAGCAATCATAGGCTGGACAAACCACCCGTTCTTGTTGCATATTCAATCCACTCTTTCTAATCTGCTCTTCAAGAAACATGTTTCATATCCTCAACCTTAAATCTGTATTGTGGATTTGTTTAAGCTTATCCTCAAAACTTTGAAACTCTTGAAGCTGATCATAGGGATTGCTCTGCTGATTATTAGAAAAATGGTCGCCTTGGGATTGATCTTGAGCACATACTGACAACCATGATGGTTGAGCAGGGGTGGGATGGTAGCAAACTTGTGGAGAATATTGATAATCTCTTGTAGCAAAGGTATTTGAACTAAAAACAGTTGTATGCTCATTTTGATATGGCTGGTAATTTGGTATATGAGCAGCATTTTTCATGAAATGAGGGATGATAGAACATGTCGTCATAAAATGTAGACATATTGGAGCATTCATAGAAGCTGGAAATGCAATAAAATTTCTTGTAAAGCAAGAAAAGGGTACGTGCAAAATCATGATGGGCCAAAAAGTGGCAATATGATAGGTATGTGGCCGACGACTATTTTTTTACCCAAAATTGATAAAATGAAAAGAGTTTTTAAAGGAGATTCTCAGCTTTCCATCGATATAAATTATGATTTAATTTGAATTTAATAAGTAATTATTATTCATTTTCTATTGAGATTACGACTAAAGTCCTAATTGATAGGTTGATTGAAAAAAATCTATAGCTTTCAAACAGTATCACATTTTTTGAATCCAAAACATGTGTCACATTCTATGCTTCGCATACTATAAGATTAAAAAAAGAAAAATTGAATTTCATGAAGTTTTGACCAACTTAAGGTGGTCAGACATATGAATTTTTATATTTTTTAAAAATTTGTAATAAAAAATTCATAATTAATTAATTACTTGGAAAAAACTTACAAAAAAATGCATCACATCGGGGCATGAGTCCTCTACTTATATATAAAATCTTATAAAAAAATATTATCATTTTATTGTGGTTACGGTGGTCAAACAGACACCTACTTATTTTTTCCCTGAAATTTAAGTACCACTGCATTAAAATTTCAAATTTTCACCAAATAGATTTAAAAAAAAAAACAAACCTAGTAGTTTAGAAACTACATTAAATTTGCTACAAATTCTATTCATACATATTTTTGAAATAATATAAATAGTTTATTCAAATTTTTACATCAAGTTTCCTAACTTTGATTTTTCTAAATTTTTTGCCACTAAAGGGCCTTATTTTTTCCATGATGATCCTGCACATACCCAAAACCAAGTCTGATTTTTTTGGAAATAAGAACATACCAACATTTAATCTACCTGAAACTAGTTGTAATACTTCTGGAGTCACCAGGTATGTAAAGAAAATGCCTCCAAAAGGCTGAAACTACTGCTGTACACACCAAACAACAATCAAATGCATAAAAATGAACTAAGAAGCAGTTCACCGTCCCACCGGGCGTGCCAAAACTGTTAGGTACCCAAATCTGCACCCTATTTGCTAAACTTTTAAATGAACTCAGCAGATTTGGACTAACATTGAACTACTTTCAGGTTGTGGGTATCCTACTTGAAAATAGACCTCTGGATTATGGGTCGGCTTCCCCATTTGATGTCACCTAACTATTAACTCTGAGAGAAGGGTAATAATTTGCATGAAATAAACCTAATGCTAAAAAGAACCTAAGGTGATGCACCAAAACAACCTAGACCTATTAATAGCCTTACACATTCAAATTAATATCTCAACGCTTGACTCACACAACTCACTTTCCAATGCAGTTCACATCAATAATTTATAAGGATGTTTGTAACACTGCTTTCAAAAGGAAAATAGATTTTCACAATCAATAACACCACTAAACAACACAACTTATAACCTATAAACATACATTTTTTGTTAAATGGATGCAGAACATGAGACAAGTTTGATAGGAAAGATGAATTTTCACAAAAACAAACTGATCAACCATTAATGGCATACCATGAAACATGAAGAGAGAAGATAAACATACTCCACTTTATTAATTCAAAGTGCTTACTATATAATAGATTTGTCTGAGTTACAATATAGCTCCATGAAAATAACTCCAAGAAAATAAAGCTATCCTCTTACTGGAAAAAGAAAGAATTGCCTCAAATGTTCAAAATGAACATACTTAAACCAAAACCCACCAAAACCCCTCACACAAGTGCTTCCAGAAGATTCTGGTCGGATACAACAAAAAAGGCCAAAAAGAACCTTCTAGAACTCTCCAAAATGTCCCCCACATGAAGAAAAGTTAGGCCAACTCAATAGTCACCCAAAAATGTGACAAAAAATGCCTCCAGATAGCCTCCTTTCCACCAAAATCAGCCAAAACAACATCCCACACATTCCTCATTTCTGCAAGCCATCATTGGTCTTCATACAAGACTTGACCATATCCTTCATCATGCAATATGTGTGTTTTTGAAAACACATGGCTTTAAAAAACATTAAAGATAATGACCTTGTTTTAGTGATTCATAAAACATCACTTAACAAATCACTTTACAATTCAAACACAAGATAAGAGACCCGACCATTAATATGTATTACATTTGCATTTAAAAGCAAACTAAAAGTGATTTTCAAATCACTTACATGATATCTTCAAAAGTTGGAAACAAATGCAACATATAATATCTTACCTAAAAGCCTTAAAAAGTTTCTAAGGAACTTGACTATATCAACCTATCAACTCTGCATTTTCCTCGCACATGGCAATACACATGTTTGCAAAGGCATCATAGTCTCCAAAATACCTAGCCAATATGGCCGACCTCCAAACCCCTTGGAAAGCATATTCCAAGTCACATGATTATTGGGCAAACCAAAGGCATTACATTTGTGTAACTTAACACACTCCATGTTGCGTGTAGTCTGAAACACCTAGCACAAAGTTGAAATAAAGGGAAAAATCCCTAAGGCATAAAATCCCTAAGTGAATAAGTCAAGTTTCAGCCCCCATTGCATTTACAACATGCCTCAATTTTTAATGTTGGAGTTATCAACCCAAGATATTCAATCTGCAACACCAAAGAACCTCCACAAGAGATAGAGAGAAGCAACAATGGAAAATGCTATTCCACCAAACAAGGATTGCAATATGATACAATATGATCAATGCAATACAATACAATGCTATATGCAATACATTACCAAATATGTTAGAGATGCCTTGTTTATAAAGGCAAGGATGAGAGATAGGATAAGACAAGATCATGACAAGTGTCTTAATTCTATCACATGAGACAACTAACTCATAACTACCTAGGAAAGTGGAAATTCTAGATAAGACAACTAATACTTATCTAGATATGACAACTAATATCCTAAGTAAACTTAACATGTGAATTAAGTCCCCTAAGTCCCTAGTAAATGAATAAACTAGGTACAAGACTTATTCACACCAACACCCTCCTTAAGTGCAACTTAGGGAGGTACAAACCAATGCAAAAGATGGGTCCCGACAACTAGGCCTAATGAGGTACCCATGTACAAAACAAAAAACTCTCACAAGCGGAGAAAAGGAGAAAAACCCTGTGGGAGAAAACTCCTCTCCAAAAGAGAGAAAAAGTTGTAAACAAAACTAATGAAGGAGGACTCCTCAAGACCCCCCAAGGACAACTTCCTTCACCCCAAGCATCGATCGCAACTGAAGATAACAGGTGATGCCAAAGGTTTAGTGAAGATGTCTGCAACCTGCTGATCTGTAGGCAAATACTCCAAGCTGAGAACACCATCCTGGATGAGCTACCTGATGAAGTGCATGTGGATCTCAATATGCTTAGTCCGCTGATGCTCCACTGGGTTGTGTGAAATATGAATGGCACTCTAATTGTCACACCAAAGAGTAGTGGGCTGAGTGGAATGGAATCCAAACTCAGTCATCAACTGACGAAGCCACAAAACTTCCTGACTAGCCAACACGGCACCTCGATACTCAGCCTCTGTCGATGATAATGCAATAGAAGTTTGCTTCTTGCATGACCATGCAATCGGACCAGAACCAAGGCAAAAGACAAAGCCAGAAGTAGACTTCCGGTCATTGACATCACCAGCCCAATCTGAGTCAGTGAAGCCCACAATCTGAGATGCACTTGAAGTGTAGTGAATGCCAAAATGAGTAGTGCCCTGAATGTATCTCAAGATACGCTTGGCGGCCTTCCAATGACTCTCATGAGGCTCCTGTGAGAAGTGAGAGACAAGTCCAACTGCAAAGGAAATATCAGGACGACTATGTGTCAAGTACAAAAGACTGCCAACCAACTGCTGATACAAGGTAGGATCAACTGTAGGAGTAGTGCAACTGGAAGACGGTACAACACCTGACTAGAATGGAGTAGGGGCAGGCTTGCAATCAGCCATGCCAAATCTCTGAAGCAAATCAAGAGCATACTTCTATTGGAAAATGAAGATCCCCTCAGAAGTCTGATGAACCTGAAGACCAAGGAAGTAATGCAAAAGACTAAGGTCGATCATATCAAATCGCTCCATTAATGCTCGCTGTGTACTCTAAATCATGGAAGTAGAACTCCCTGTGAGAATTAAATCATCCACATAGAGCACAAGTATAAGTAGATCCTCTCCATGT
Source organism: Sequoia sempervirens (assembly GCA_007258455.2). Taxonomy (NCBI): domain Eukaryota; kingdom Viridiplantae; phylum Streptophyta; class Pinopsida; order Cupressales; family Cupressaceae; genus Sequoia; species Sequoia sempervirens. The sequence goes on from VDFB02336331.1 coordinate 17,851, forward strand.
CTCTATGTATAAACTGTGGGATCGGAATGGAAACGAGTGTAGCCGGAAGCAAGCAAGAAACTATCCATCTTCTCATACCAAGCCCGAGGGGCCTGTTTGAGACCATACAATGAGCGTCAAAGCCTACAAACAAGTGAAGAGTCCTGCACAAAACCTGGTGGCTGCTCCATATAGATCTCCTCATGAAGATCCCCATGCAAGAAAGCACTCTTCACATCCATCTGAAACACTAACCATCCCTGAGATGCAACTATAGCAAGGACAAGGCGAATAGAATCCATCTTGGCAACAGGAGCAAAGGTCTCAAAATAGTCAATCCCTTCAACTTGAGAAAACCCCTTTCCAACAAGACGAACCTTGTACTTGTCAATGGAACCATCGGCTGCATACTTGGTATGATACACCCACTTGCATCGAACCAACTTTCTTCCCTTAGGAAGAGGCACAAAATCCCAAGTATGATTCTTCATCAAAGACGAATACTCATCATCCATAGCACTATCCCACTCTGGAATACCCGAAGCATCTGAAAACTTCTGAGGATCATCTGAAACTGCATGACTCAAAAGACTAATTCTAGAAGTCTGAGAACGAGTGCGGCGAGTGTCTAAGGGATCACCAACAAGAGGACTAGCCTCCTCAAGAGTAACTCGAGCCCATCGTGGCCTAGTGGGTGAATGAGGAGGTTCATCAAGACCATCATCAAAATCTTCCTCAAGAAGCAAAGTATCATGAATTGAAGAAGACTGAGTAGGTTGTGATGAAGAAGTCGAAGGAGGATCTGAGTGGGTGAAGGTCTCAGAAAACTGAACATCACATCGGAAATGTACCTCTTGTGTGTTAGGATCAAACAATCTATATGCCTTCACATCCTCACAATAGCCAACAAAGATGTACCGCTGACTCTTCTTCTCCATGGATTTACGCCGACCATTCGGAATGAATGCCCAAGCCTCACTACCGAATAATCTGAAGAAGGATACATTAGGCTTGCGATGAGACCAAGCCTCCTCAGGGGTCATATTTCGCACTGCCTTGTGGGGCATACGATTCTGAATATAGTTGGCACAATTGACAGCTTTGGCCCAAAAGGCGGGAGCCATGGACCTAGACTAAATCATACAATTGGCCATTTCCCTGAGAGTCTTGTTCTTTCTCTCCGTCACACCATTCTGCTGAGGAGTGTAAGGAACTGTGTGCTGATGAAGAATACCATGCTCACTGCAAAAATCCTGAAATGCCTGATTTACATACTCCCCCCCATTATCTGTGCATATCTGTTGAAGAGAAAAACCTGACTGCTTCTCCACAAATGTTTTGAAGGTCTTGAAGTTGGTGAGGACTTCACTCTTGAGCTTCAGAAAATAGACCCATGTCCGGTGGGAAAAATCATCAATGAATGTTAGCACATACTTAGCCCCTGAAAAAGGAGTTGGGAATGACATGAGATCACTATGGACCAACTCAAAGGGTGTGGTTGCACGTGTAGCTTGACCCTTAGGAAAAGAATCGTGATGTTGCTTGCCAAAAACACATCCTTGACAAACATCATTTATGCAAGTGATCTTTGGATCTTGACCAACCACTAAGTTATGTGCTTGCATTTGCTGAAGATATCTGTAGTTCAAGTGCCCAAATCTCTCATGCCAAAGCTTGCTCATTGAATCAGCATGAGCAACAAAACATGAACCCAATGAAGACTCAAATCCATCAAATCGATACAAATGATTCTCATGATCAACTATCCCTGTAGCAACAACCTTCTCAGGATCCTGCAACTGTCTAATAGTTACATTCTGTGGAGTAAACTCAACTGACTTCCCATCTCCAGAATGACATCTGATATATGGAAAGTAGATTCGCTGAAATATCGGAACAAGAAGAACATCCTCAATGCACCCATCTAGCATCTGAACGGAGCCTGTCTCCAAAACTGGAATCTGTGAAGAGTTCCCAACTGCAATCTGAGAAGTAGAAGTATGAACTATGGAATCAAGAAGATCACGTGAATTGGTCATGTGATGTAAAGCACCTAAATCAAGAATCCAACTATCTGAAGGTGAATGCATAGCTCGTGTTGAAAGAGCTTGCCCTTTGCCTATGGAAGAAGGCTTAGCCACTGAAATATTGTGCTTCTTCATAGCTTCCTCCAAGGCCTCTAATCTCTTAAAGCAATGAGATGCATCATGCCCAGTTTTTCCACAAAATGAACAAGGATCTCCTTTCTTTTTCTTGGACTTGGAAGAAGAATCTCCAGAGGTAGAAGAAGAAGGAGATGAAGTGGACTTCTGATTGTTCTTCGGCTTTGGTTTGGAGGGATTCTCACTACCAGAAGATGATTCTGCTTTGGGCTTCTTCTTGTTCTTTCCTTTACCCTTGGATGATTGAGCCATTAGAGCATGATTCTTAGAATTAGGTAAGGCATCCAACTGAATTAACTTGGCCTCCTCCCTAGTAAGACGCTCACAAAATAACTCAAATGTAGGCATTTTGTAACCTTTCCCAATTGCATCCATAGTTGAATAGAAAGTAGAAGAAAACACTTGATAAGGGCCCTTTAACTTAGACAGAATCAAGAAGATACATTCATCACTAGATACATCATGTCCACATCCTTTCAACTATGACAAAATCATCTTGAATTGTGCAAGAAAATCCTGAATTGAAGGAAATGCATCTGGAGAGAGGGATTGAAGTTCTGCTTGAAGTTGCAAGGTTCTGAAATGATTTATTTTACCATACAATTCTTCAAGTTTGTCCCAAACATTCTTAGGTGTTTTGCACTCCGAAATATGAAACAACAAATTATTAGATACATGTAAGCCAATGAGCCCTTTTGCTTCATCCATTTTACATCTATGGACAAACTTTTCATAATCCCTTGTAAATTCAGGTTGTTCTGCATCTAACATTGGCCATAGACCCTTAGATTGTAACAATTGAGTCATTTTTAGCTTCCATGTATGATAATTGTGTGGAGTGAGTGGTTCAATTTGTCTTAGATCCGCCATGAACACCAAAAGAAAGAAGACAATGTGGCACTTAAATTGTACCTTTCACCCCCTAGAATGTATTAAAACTAATTTTGCAACCCCCCCAACAAATTACAATGAACAAATTTTGCAATTTTTACAAGTGACAAGCTCAAATCAACCGTTTATAACACACGGTGATTTTTACAATTTTCAAAAAAAAGAGCTTGCAAAAATGAAAACTGAGGTCACAAACAGATTCCTTGCGATTTTCTGATCAATTTCAAAAAAAAATTTGCCAAATTTCGACTTCGTTTGCAAAAGTTACACCAAGAACAAGCAATAAATGCACTTGTACCTTCAAGCTCAAAAATTGGCAAAAAATTTCAAAATCTGGAAAATTCACACACCAACTGAAGTTCGTCGAACAAGCTTTCCGGATATCTCATTTGCGAAAACCAACTTTGTGGTGAAAAGTTATGCAAAAATGAAAAAAAGGCCTAATTTAAGCACTTTGAAGGCTAACTGGGGCAAAAGTTTAGCCCTCGGGTGCTAGCCCCGGTCCTCCACGTGACCATCGCGGCTAGCTGCAAAAAATTCGGCTGCGGCTTTAACAAAACCTGGCTTTAAGCTCCCGTGGCGGTTTGAAGCCGCCCACCTGGCGGTCTGCTTAGCGCCGGCGGTTAACGGTTGGACCGCTAGCTATTGGCGGTTAGGGGGCTAAATCGCCCCCTGGCGGTTTGATAGCCGCGGCTCCAATAGTCTGCAGACTCTTAAAGTCTGCAGCGGCTTTTAATGCCGCGGGTCCCGCCTATGTATAGTGCTTAGAGCGCTTTACAAAATTTATATATTTTTTTTGAAATTTTTTTGTTTTGAAATAAAATACCGACTGAAAAATAAATATTCAGAAATTTATTTTTATTTTTAAATAATGACTACATACCTTCAACTTGGGGGCCGTATGGCCCTTTAAGTAAAAAAATTTTGCCCCGAAAATAACTTTTGCCTAATATAGGCAAATTATATATCAAAAAACTCGGAAATAGCCACCCGGATGCAATGAAAGGCTTATTTTTTGCTCAAAGTGCTCTTGTAAAAAGTTGTTCACCAGATCTGAGCTCAAAACCCTTCTTTGCCAAAGTTGCAAATGGTGACGAAATTGAGTGAAACAAAAGCCAAATCTGACTTTTTCAAGCCTCTTGGACGCAATGGGACAGCCTAAAATACTACCACTATAGCCAAAATTGTTGCAATCACCAGATCTCACCAAAATGCAAGCATGCAATATAGGATACAAGAAACTCAAAAATCACAATAAAAATTGATGGAAACTCTCTAATAAACAAATGGAAGGGGCTTTCCAGATTCAAAGCTCTGATACCATGTTGGAGTTATCAACCCAAGATCTTCAATCTGCAACACCAAAGAACCACCACAAGAGATAGAGAGAAGCAACAATGGAAGATGCTATTCCACCAAACAAGGATTGCAATATGATACAATATGATCAATGCAATACAATACAATGCTATATGCAATACATTACCAAATATGCTAGAGATGCCTTGTTTATAAAGGCAAGGATAAGAGATAGGATAAGACAAGATCATGACAAGTGTCTTAATCCTATCACATGAGACAACTTACTCATAACTACCTAGGAAAGTGGAAATTCTAGATAAGACAACTAATACTTATCTAGATATGACAACTAATATCCTAAGTAAACTTAACATGTGAATTAAGTCCCCTAAGTCCCTAGTAAAGGAATAAACTAGGTACAAGACTTATTCACACAAGGGTCAAACCCTAATCATTAAGCACCCAAATAATGGAAAAAGCACCATCATTTGGTCGCTTGGAAAATCTGGAGCTAGGCTCTGCTGCCATGGGGTTTGAGCAAACACAGAAAAAACATGGAGAATCACACTGGCTTTTGGTGACTTACTGAGGAAAACACCATGGAAACACAGGTAAAAGCATTTGTTTGATATAAATCTGCATCTTATTCCTTCTTTGGAGCTCCTTCATTAACTTTAGGCCGCGACCTGTAGCATTCTCCTAACCATATTGTCGCTTTTCCTGTTGGTTATTGTCATTGTCTTTTTGACAGCCACCATGAGAAGATTGTATGAAGCTTTTGATAAAAGAAAAGCTTACAAATTGCAGAGATTGCATGAGCAAAAGCTCCAGGTGAGCTCAATCGACCACTCCATTGTTGTTTTTGAGCAAGAGAAAGCCATTCGAGCTCTTCATTTTTCTGAGATAACAACAAATGCTCGTTTTCTGTTCTTTGCATTTGTTAACAATGACACCATTATTGTTTATGTTGTTTTCATGAAAAGAATGACTCACTGGCTGCAGCCATGAACAGAAAAAGTCTTTTATGTAGCTCAGCTTCACTTTTCAAAACCCTCATGCTATCTTTTGATTTTTTCTTTGTATTTCACAAATTTTTAACAACCCAAATGGGTTTCTTGATATGTAGAAGGAAAGGACTTGTTGTGAGCTCGACCTCCATTTTTGCAAACTGGGTTTTTCTACATTCATGATTTCTGCTTCATTTTGAAATTTAATTGCAAAACACCCTTATTTGGGTTTTTTGTAGCATGATATTTCTATGAATCTGTAACTGTTTGTTAAAGAACTCAAGTGGGTATCTTGATTTTCCTGAAACAAATAGAGCATTGTGCAACTTCAGATTTTGTTTTTTGTTGTTGTCCTTTTTGACATGCTTGGAATGCTTTCAAGCTTATCATATTCCCAATCTAGAAGACAACATCTAACTTCATTTATCTCACTTTCTAATATGTTGAACTAAAGTCCTCAAGGAATGATGATGAATGAAACTTAGCTTAAGTATGTTTATCCCTCCACACACATGAGGGCAGCAAGTCATGGATTCTTTGATTTTCTCCTTTCACCCTTTTGGCCATGATCTCACAGGCAGATTACAAAAAATAGGTGGCCATGTTCCTTTTCCATGAGAAACAATTATGCTTTGTCATGAATACCCTCCCATACTTGTCAGCTTGTGATTCCATTAATGTATATGCAGCTACTCCTTGTTGTTTGTTGTCTGATCTCCACATCATTTGTTACCTTTTGGTTATGTGCAATAAATACACACTGTCTTCTCACTCTAATTTTAGTGGACAGCCCCATGTCACCTATGTGGGTGACCTGAAAGCTCACCTTCCTATGTGATGTGTGGTTGTCCAATAGGGTTACGGTGAGAGGGGCTTGACAACATCTTGAAATGCTTCCTCATTGTTTAAGAGATACATAAATGAACTTGATGCATCTTTGAAGTCACTTCTTTTTATAAAATGGATCAAGGGTCCACTTAAGAAGATTGAAAGACATATCCAACAAAATGTGTCGCATCTTTTGAATCTGATAATGAAAATTGATCAACTAGTGTGATTCCATATCGATTTAATGCATTGATAACAGATAAATCTTTGATCAAGTTGCTGAATTTCCTTTTCCTTTCAAAGCATGTTGAGCTCTACCCTCGTGGGAGCCACATTTACCCCACATGTTGTATTTAATCTAAATCAGAACAATAACCAGACTAGTCCTAAATCTGCACATGAAACAAACAGTTAAAAAATAAATGCATATGTTGGATGTGTTTCATGACTTCACTGTTTTCCAGGACATCCAAGGTTTGCATGCTTATTTTATGCACTTATGGATTAGTTTATACATGCATAGGTAAGTGTGTATGTAAGGATTGAGATCTGTCATTGCTTAGAGCCTCGCTCTAATATCATTGTCTTTTCGGATGCAGGAGCTAGGAGCACTACGGAGCTGGGGAGGACACAATCAACTTGGGGGCAGTAGTAGCAGGGCAATCGGGCAACTTTGTAACTAGTCATTCTCAGACAATGACTAGTCTTCATTGTTATATGCACAATCATTTGCTTCTTTTTACTTATTCATGTATAAATTGCTTCATATTTCCATTGAATAAGTAAAGTTAGTCCCTTGGCTTGTGAGAAACATGTACACTTCATGATTATTAATAAAAGATCACATTTGTATACATATGATTCACTTTTCTCATGTGTTGGAATTGTAACATTGAAATGACAAAATGTAATCTATTTCATTTAACAATCCTTTTTCCATGCATATTAAACCTAGCAGACTTATGGTTTATCTTTTAAGTGTTTAAACAAACAACGCAAAAGAATAAACAATAAACTTGATTTCAACTGAAAGCTAAAAATCAAATAACACCTACCATGAGTAGAAATAAAATCATGCAATGCACAAGACACAACAAAAAATATCAAAAATAATTGCTACATTTATTTTAACAAACACACCTTTTAAGAGAACCAGTTCCCACCTCCCAGTAGGCAACACCTAGAGTTAACTTGTAAACTACTAATCATTTTTTACTAATGATAGGAACTAGATAATTTGCATGCATTGTCATTGGATAGAATCTTTTAGGGACTTCTTACCACCATGTTTTGCAGTATCATTTGCATACATCAATAAAAAATATATAGATAGACTATTGATTACAATTTTATGGATGTACATGTCCTGTTACAATGCGTCAATTTTACCATAAACTACAATTTGTCGTAAATATTGTGGGAACTGGCTTTACATATACTGATTATATTTTCCGGAGAGTTCTGAAAGATTTTCTATACAAATCAATAATAGCAATATGTTTGCCTTTATTATTAGTGTTTGTCCTGTACAATCTCCATAGCATTCTGTAGCATGGTTTCTAGTCTTTCGAAGAAGTGGGGCTTTGAAACAAGGTGAGGACATGCACCACAATATAGTCAAAACCGCAAAATGCTCAAGAACAATTTTAAAATCCTTTTATGGTGAAAGTTATATTCAAATTAAATTAAGAACATTACATACCTTCACCAAAATACAAACCATATTGGTCCAATTTTTTCATAAACTACAATTGGCTGGAAAATATTATCAAGCTTGGTTTTACACCTGCCAATTGTATTCACCTGAGAGTTTTAAAAAGGGTTTTCTATAGAAGCACGATTAGTAATAGAAATGTGTTAGCTTGTACCCCAAATGGTTGTCCCCTACAAATCTGATCATATTCAACCAAACAAAATTTACAAGTGTGAAGTCAATCTGTTGGGATTTACTGGCAGCATTGGAGCAATAACAATAACAAGTTATTAAATGCAAATAAAAGAGTTTAGTGGAAATGAATTCCACATCCATTGTGGGCTACATCCATAAAATAACAATCCAAATTTTATTCAATATCCAACCAAAGCAAGTTACATTAACCTACATCAATTTCTACATGTGAATTCACACGCATTAATGGTTTGCCTGCGCACAATAATTCCTCTTGTTGTGTACTCGAAACACAACGCATTCTAGCTCTTTTACACATTGTTGCACATTCTCTTCTCCAACACACAAACTATTCAACTTTCAATCTGCATGTTTCTTGTTGTGAGCTGCTTCTCCTTGTAGACGCCTAAAGTATTCCCTAGGTCTATTCGTCATCACTAAAACTATCACCTAAGCCTTAATTAACCAATCTCTTTCACCTAGACCTACATCCTATCACCTAGTCCTAATTAACATAAGACTTATCCCTTTCACCTAAATTCCATAACTTACCCTTTCCATCTCATCACAATAAATAATCAATACATATTTTACCTATTACCCATCTTGCCCATGTGACTAAAATAATTAAATATTATTATTATTATTTAATTAAGTCTGTATTCCCTCACCACTTTCCAAGAATAATGGGAACCTAAGAACACTAGTCCTTGTGCTCCCATTATTCTCTCAACACATTCCAAGAATATTGGGCACCTAGGAACATTTGTCCTTTTGGTCCCCTTATTCTCTCAACACATCCCAAAGTTAACCCTTTTAGGTGCACATGTCCCTCATTTCCTTCATCCTCACAACTACTTACTAAATTTGGTAAGTTAATCCTATCCATTCACATTCAAACTACCTTCATCTCCACCCTTCATTCTCTCCTAGATCCTAGGGAATCCCTCTCAACTATTTTTCTCCCTTAATCTCACAATTAGACATGGCCATACATTCCTCATTCCTAAAATCCATAAATTCAGGCATTCTCTCATCGAAATCATAATCCATTATCATTCAAGCTAGGTACTTGTTGTCAATTTGGTGATATTCAATCAAAGTGACCATCCACATCCCAATCATTCAAGGAGAAAATCTTTCAACAATGGAGGTTTATGGTAACTTTTGAGTTTATTGCTTATGATGTTATTGTGTTTTTCCATCATTATTGAGCTCTATCTAAGGTTTGTGATAGTTTACATAGGTTTCTTTTGCATTGCATTTGTTTCGACTTCCATTTCTAAATTACTCACTTACATTCTTGGCGACTCTGCTGGGGATCTAGCCTTGTATTTCATTCCAACTTTCATTTTCATGCATTTTAGTATTGATTTACACTAACAGGTTTTACGAGTTTTGTTAGTAAAGTTCTTGTACGTATGTCAAAGAGAAAAATGGATTACACAGTTGCAATCAGGACATCCCAAAGATGAATTTTTACATGAAACACTTAATAACTTGTAGACAAAATTTTGGAGTGTTTGCAAGCCTGTACAAAAAATACACTGTACGGAATTACATACTTTTGTACGAAATTCTTACAGTCTGTACTCTACAGAGTCAGACGACCATACTCTTGCATAAAATAAATCACATGGAAGGATATGCATGGTTGGGTTTTATTTTTTCACAGAGGTTTTGAAAATTCACACAATCCATTTTTTTGTTTGTTCACAGAGGTTTTAAAATTTACACAATCAATTTTTTTTCTTTATTCATAATTTCTTTGTCAAACCTACCATCGAAATAAGTTGAAACCATACATTTTTGGTTATAAACTTCTCTTTGATTCACCAATAACACAAGGTTTAGTTAAATATGTTATACAAAATAACCAGACACATGACTTCAGAGTGAAAACAACCCTTTCAATGCCCAAAATCGAGAGTTATAGCTTACCCGCCCACCAAATCTGCCATTTAAAAAGCAAAACCACACGTTTAAAAGCGAATCCACCTTTAAGCAGCCAAAACCATGATTTAATAAGTACAAACCACCTTTGAAAGGCTCAAAACTGCTAGTTTGGAGAGGCCTGGGCTATGTTGGGGGCTTGTTCCCCCGCCACTTCCTTCTGCACAGGCCAGCTTTTGTATCAATTTTTGATGCAATCAAGCATACCATAGAAATGCAAAGCTCTAGGTACTTGCAATCGGCCCTCGACAGGTATGCAAGGGAAATTGGGGTTGAATTAACTAAAAGGATAAAAGTGAAAGTGAATGCTATAATGGTGCTTCTAACTCATGAACACAACCCTCCAATGACAGCCATTGTAGTTGCTCTTGATAATTCCGGTGACTCTTCCCACCATCGACATGCCATTCTCTCGAACTCGAGTGCCATGGCACCCACGCAATCAGACATCGATAATCTTCAAGAGCAGCAGGATGAGAAAGATGTACAGGTAGTCCAAATGGAGGAATAGAATATGCAGTCTTATACAATTTTTTGTATTCTCTAAATGTAATGATCATATTTGGCCCTTTGTCTTGCCGTATGGTCAAGTATAGCCAGCAGATTAAGGTTAGGTTTGTGGGTCATAGTCTGCTATCTACCTAAAAAAATTTGTTTTTAACTTTAGGGGTCTAAAGTACAAGGTTGATGGATGCCATCAAAACTCTTCATATTATAAATAATTTTCTACTAAATATATATAGGCTTATAGCCTTTTTCCTTAAAAGAAAAAAAAGTCAAATTTGTCATTCAAACAATAAAAACCACAATTTTAAAAAGAAAAGTCATATAAAATTCCATAAATTGTTTTGGATTAATTTTCACGTCTATAGGTTTCATGGGAGTGGCGGTTAAAAATGCTCAGCAGTTAGAAGTAAAAAAATGGTTTAAATAACTCTTTTAGATCCACACTCTTGGTCACATGAGAAACCAAGAGCCCTGTTGCATTTAAGGCATTGGTCCCAAGCACTCCTAAGCCCTCGGTCTTGTTAAGAAACTAGGCATTACAACTCAGCCCCCCGTGATTTAGCCCTCTGTGCTTAAGCCGTCGGTCACTTGGCCGACCAAGGGTGAGGAAAGAGGGGCTAAAGCCCTATTCAATACAATTAAGTTTTTTCCAAAAACACCTTTTGTTCAAACGCTAATAACTTGCTCACTTTTTATCAGATTTTCAAACTTGAATAGGCGTTGGAATGTTGATTCTGTCACACATAAAAATAATGGAGGTAGTTTTTGCAAATGTTTATCTATATTTCAGCAAAAAATATTTGAACACAAAATTTTATTTTGTAATTTCAATTGGCCATATCTTTTTCATATTTATCCTTTTTCAATTCTTTTATTTAGAACATATAGACAAAATCTAATTTTTTTATTTTTCTCGTTTATTTTCCTACGAGACTTATTATTTTTCTATTTTCATTGGCTTTTGTGTGTAGGTATTTTCATGATTTCAAGGCTTTAAATCTTGTAAACTACTAACTCAAGTAGTTTTTGCAGGATGTTTGGTTGAAAAAAATCATTATAGACCTTTTCCTTTTTTCTATGCTTTTGTCTTCTATTTATTTTCTCACTTTAGAGTTGGGTTAAAATTTACTTCACATTTCAATTTAGAATAATAATCAACAAGTGTCTCTTAAACCCCAAGCACACTTATGTATTCTTTCTTCTCACACCAAAGGGTGATCTTAAGGATAAAAAATAAGCATTTTCTTGTTTTATTATTAGGGGTCCTACTTGGGGATTTCATCACTCCAAAGGATGACCTCAACTCCATATCCCAATGGAGTGTAAATAGCAAGGGGTGAATCAAAAGACATGTGTCTTCGAAGTTTTTAGCATTCGAGCTAAGCCCCCAAGAAATTTATACCTTGGGAAAGTGAAGGAGAAGGGTCAGTTACCCTCTTCTCTCAGTTGTTTGAAGTTTCTTACACATTCAAAGTCAAGGATTAGGCCTCACGTACCTTTGTGGTATATAGAGGATACCCCTAGATAAGCCTTGTATAGCCTAGTTTAAGACCTTTTGGTTATTTCTTAATAATGGTGTAAGGTACAATATCATACCTGAAGGTACTCACCATGTACCTTCTTGTGTTGAAATAACAACTATTCATTAACTAGGCCTTGTCCTTTCAGGGTAACGGGTGTAGAGGTGGTACATGAACTTTGCATACCCTAGTTATCCACTCACTTGAAGGTATGTTATCATGTGGGCCCATATTAAGTTAACACACCCTTTATTGAATAAATATATGCTTGTTATTGTGTCTTCTTATTTGAGTGTTGCATATACCAAAGTGCTTGTTTGCAAAACTTTACTACCAAGTTGAGTCAAGTCAAGTTTGAAATCCTTTTGATTGTTTGAAAACATTTTTCAAATTGTTATCCTTTTGAAACACAAAATGTTGAAGCAAAGCTTAGGATAACCATTTACACTCAAATCAATCCAACATTCCCCACATCACACTAATACCTCAACGACTTCACATTTATCCATTTTTACCATACCTTCATCATTCATACATTATACAACTATTGACTTGTCCCATTATCAAACCATCCACAAGACACCTTTGAGTACAAAGTACACATCTTTTTGTCACTCATTGTCCACTTGATCATAACCCTAGCCATCCTTGAAGTCATACCCAAAATCCTTGGAAATATTAGGATACCCTTGAATCATTCCATCATTATCATCTTTTGTCTATCATCCAAATATCATCATCATCATCTTTTATCCACATCATCCTTATAGTCCACATATCATCAATCCACAATAATTCCTTGGTCATAGTTGAAAGCATCACTTTTGTATCTCTTAAACAAGATCATCACTTTAGTCCAGATTTTGGGACCTTTAATCATCCTAAGGACCATTGTATAATCCTTGGGAACTCTACACCAATCTATAGATTCCAAAATCAATCCATAATCAAATCATCCTAAGAGATCCAAGAGTGTAGATTTAAACTTTAATCCAAGCTTAGTACACCTAATCATCTATTCACATCCCTGGGGTCATCCTAACCATCTGAATTATCCATCCACATATTCCATCTAAGTCATCTATCAATTCCACCCTAGGGTTATCCTTTTGATATGTTCACCATTATTCAAAGCAATCTAAAATCCAAATCATACCAATTTTGAAATTTTTACGACCTAACTAAAATGATGGATCCATATCCAACAAAGCCCAAAATCATCATCAAAGCAAGCCAAAAGATCATAATCAAGGGAAAATCCAACACCATAATCCCTCCAAATGAAATACCTTTCCCACATCAAGCCAAGTGTAGTAATGGAATTGTCCATCAACTAAAATATGATCCTTATCATGACAAGGATGGTAGATTGTCTATCAATCTGAATATGATCCTTATAATGATAAGGATCTTATCTACCAATCTGAATTTGATTCTTATGATGATGAGGATGATCTTATCAACTAACCCAGGAATATGGCCCTTATAATATTGATGATATCATTAGCCCAAACACTATTGATGACATCCTTATGGAGCATCTTGTCACATATACCATACACCCCACTATCAATTCTTATATCCCCCTAAACCAAGACCTTCCAAGCACTCGCCACCTCATGAACCAACATCACACACCCATTACTCATCCTTATCCCACCTTCGGAAAGGAAAACATCCTAGAACAATGTCCACCATCACCCTAATCCATGTCATTTAAATGCTCTTCACACAACTCATTTAAATCTACTAGATCATCTACATCTTCAAAATGATTTGCATCGGCCTCCTCCAAATCATTATCACCCAAGTACCTTAATTCATCTCAATATACTAAAGATGTCCAAGAATTACTCACATGGGATAAACAACAAAGTAAAAAATACAAGAAATCTATGTCCAAAATACCTATCCATGAGTCTCCAACCATTATTGCTAGATCCTAGATCAAACACCATCAAACACTACCATCTCCATATGTCTACCCATGTGGGAAGATCAACCTAAACATTTCATGAAGTCTATAAAAGCTAAAAGGCCCAAAATCTATAAGCCTCATAAGGTCCAAAAATATCCCACTAGTCCAAGCATACTTTTAAATGTGACATTGGGAACATATATCCAAGGCCTAGTCGATATAGGTAAAATCAATGCAAAGAGCAATGTATCCATCCTATCTAAGAAGGATCTAAGGCTATGTCAAGAGCTTTCTCTAAAGCTTGACACAACTTGCACCCAATCAAATAAACATCAAGTTATTGAGAAAGTCCCCATAAATGATCCTAATATTCATGTTAATAGATAATTTTTGACCAAGATCCAATAGATGATCATGAAGCCCATCACAATCCAATCTTTGAGCAAGATCCTATCTATGATCATGACACATAAAATCCAATCTTTGATCATGATCCTACTATTGGTCCTGAAATCTAAGATGATTCCCTCACTCCATTTTTATCCCATCCATGACAATAAAATCAAAGGCGATCACATTCATACTCCGTGAACTTCCATTTCTCAAGATGAGACACTTGCCTCCCTTAGACATATAGATAGTCAAACAAATGATATGGATCCCACCATGCATGAGGATTCACAAGACAAATTTCACCATATTGAGCATATGATTGATCAAAATATAGCAATTGCAAATAAGGAGAAATCAGAATCATTCTATAAATTGGGTTCAACCACTTTCATCAAATTTGGCCTTCCTATAGAATAGAACATAGATCTTTCTCCTAAGCCAAGGTTTCCTAATGATGGATTTGTATCCTATTTCAAAAGTGAAATGTATCTTATGGCAAACAAAATTTGTCAAAGCATGGGTTGCAATGGAAAAAGTTTAGGTCTTCATGAACAAGGTATTTTATAACCAATATCAGTATATGAAAATGATGGATATCAAGGTCTTTGCTATGCATCTCCAAGAAAGCAATCTAATGGTGACAACTCAATGGTAGTTGGGGCAACCTTGTCCAACAAAAAAATCACAATAGAGACTACCATAATTATTCCAATAATCCTCCATCCACCTATCTTTTACCTACTTCCTCCATCCATAATTGCAACCTACATCCATTACATCCAAAACCCCTTAATTAGGATCAACAATATCATCCATTATACAAAGTGAAGCACTCCCAAGAAACAAAATATTGCTATTCGCTATCAAAGAAAAATCAAATACATGTTGCATATCAAAATCAAAATGAATCTAAAAAGTGATATACATCAAAAATTATGAAGTGAGCAAAAAATAAATATGAATCCTAAAGAAAAGAACATTGACGAATCTAATAAAATAAATTCATCAAAATAAATCCATAGATCAAAATTCACATATTAGAATGCATTACGTGACCACCGCCTATAGAAACCCCTATTCTCACTGTTTTTCTGAAACTATCTATTTTGCTTGTTTTTGAACGTTTTTGATTTTTTTGTGTTTTTTGCATAAACCAATGAAGTGCGATTTTGAAAGAAATTGCTTATAAAAATTAAATAAAATACCACAAGTCTAAAAATGATGGAAACTGATTGATCTATTGATGCCCAAAGGTTTATTGATCTTCCATGCTGATTACAAACAAAATCTGATAACATGCAACTGAAAAAGCAACAATATTATTGATGAAAAAACCTGGTATTTGCAGCAGACTGTGAAGTCAATGAAATGGCACGTCCATCATAGAAATCCACTTCTCCCTCCATTTGACGTTTGCAAATGATACTAGAATAATATGCACCCTTGTTGATGAAGCTAGAATGCAAAGAAGGAAGGCGCTTTACCCTTGATGAAAAAGTACGGCCCTGTACTTGCTGGTACGGCCTGCAGCAGCAAAGTACGGATCTGCAACAGCCTTGAAGAAATTCGTACAGCCTTGGTCAAGATGCCAGATGTTAAGCAATTTAGGCGCCCCTGAATAACTGAATGTCTGATGATTCCTAGATCTAAATCCTGAAGCTATAATCTCTGATAAGTTTTGTGATAACCTCTGAATGAAGCTACCTCTCTAATAAGCAATAAATCAGCTGGTATTTCACAGCCTCTGAACTGCAACACTGAAGATGGCTCGTTCTCCAATGCCAAAAAGACAACTGAAACCCTTGGCTCCGTTCTCTGGAAGAATACTTGATCAAAAATTGATTTCATAACATAATGAGCTCTTTTCTCAATGAAACCCTTATATTCTTCAAGAAGTCGACTTTTCTCAAAAAGCAATCATTTAAATAAAGTTCGAAGTTTTCTTTTAATATTTCCAAAGTCTCGAACACACTTTTAATTATAAAATATAATTAAAAAGTGGCCCCTCTTCAATGTTGGTCGACCCCTTTAAAAATCACTTAAGTTATAATATTAAATAATATTATAACTTTATAATATAAGCTTCAAAATAATTAATATTTAATTTGACAGTTAAATATTAATATCTTCCTCAAAATACGTCCGATTAACGAACCATCTGAAGCTGGAGAATAAGTGATTGAATTTGCACACGACCAGACCATACTGCTAAAAATAGTAGGGGTGCTCCGCTGAATGACTTTACTTACTAAAAATAGCAAGTCAAGCAAATGATGTCCGAACGACCCCGAATGAAAGCCAACTGGTAGATTCTGACAACCGAAGCCAAGCCAAGCTCCAACAAGACCCTTTATCCATCCAATCAGCCTACGAGGGTCACATAATAGGCTAATCTTAAGCTCTGAGAGATGTCAACTGGAAGGGGACATTACACCGCCTTCATAATTTTCATGTAAAACTTCACTATCCAAAAAGAATGTTGGTCCCCATCCTAAGCGGAATCCCAAATCCAAATCCAATTTGACCACCCAATCCCAACATCCCTCACTCCAATTGAAAGCTCAAACTCCTAAATCCAAAATCCATCATTTTACACATCCTCCTCCAAAGCACCAACTATGCCATCCACAATCTAAATCCCAATGCTCACCTCCACCATCAAAATCCACCAAACCAAAACCTAATATCCATTGCATCCTTCCAACCACACTTTACCATAAGTGTTATGATGAAACTCTATCTTAATGTTTATATTTGGACAAGGCCAACCCAACTATCAAAGAGCATCATCACGATTGTGCATTGTATACTAGTGCAAAGATCCTATCAAAGCAACTTCATCAGGTAAGATATTATTGGCATGTCATGACAGAAGTATCCAGATTAGCTACATCAGCCATCTCTGAACATGACACCTAAAATCTGAAATTACAAAAATATAAATACAATATCAACAAAATTCAAAAAATGAAAATGCTGAAAAATAGTAAAGATAAATAAATCCGTCCAATGGTAAATCATAATAAAAACCCATTCGTTGGCCTCATGTGTAAATCAGCTAGCTATGTGACCTTGAAATTGGGGACAAGCTTTCTCATCCACTCCACCAAACCTATCCATCCTATTATGGCACTTCGTCATATTGATCCACCATGTCCATTTAGCCATACCTCATCCATATTTCCTACTCACCTTGGTCTTAATAATGATTAGGGGTACATGATGCATATTTTGGAAAACTCTTGATATAACCATTTTTTGGCCACACAACATCTACCATCACTTAATTTATTACATAGTGATGCCTTAGTTTTGGTCCACCTTATCTCACCCATATTACTCATTAAATGGCTAGGTCCAAGTCCTATGGGTCTTCAAATCATCCTATGTTTTTAACCATACTACTTGAGTTCCTAAAACTCCTTCAACATAGCCATTTTGGCTAAAATTGGTTTCCTAAGGTAGTTTCAAAAATATAGTTGAAACCTGATAAGGTTCTCACAACCGTGTCAAGTCCCGACAAGGTTATCACAACTCGCCTTAACTCTAATAAGTTTGTCTTTTCAATGTTCTTTCAGCACCTTCAAGCCTTTTTATAAACAACCACCTCTAAGTTGGTTTTCAAAATTCTTTCAGACACCATCGAGGTTCCCGAAACCTTCTAGTTTTCTTAAAAGTCTTTCAAAATATAGTCAAGCTGAGCGAAGTGGCCCATTAACATGGTTTCGAAACCATTGTCGGGAGCCGACAAGGTTCTCATAACCTAGTTGATCCCCGACACCGAATAAAGAACATTGTATTTTATGGCCGAAGAAAGAATTAAAAGGCAGCATCCTAAAGTTTAAAAGCATTTCTATGAGTTGTGGCAACTCTTTCGGAACCCGATAAACTTCTCAAAACCTTGTAGATCCCCGACATATAATTCATAACCTTGAATTCTTCGAACGTTAAGCAAATGATGAAAAAGAGAAATGGTTGAAGCGAAGACCGATTGAGGTTCCAAAACTTTTGTCACTCCGACAAAGTTTTAAGAACCAACCAAAACTCTGACTCACTTTTTCACCAAGCAAATTTAATGTTTCCACCAAGAGAGCCACCAACATTGCATTTATTATTGTCAGAGCCGACTGAGAATAAATTAATGTTGATGTATATCAAGACAAAAAGGCTATCGAATTCGGTTATTCTACACATTCACAAACAAGAATTAAGGGTTTCTAGAGCTCCAACAAGCAGAATTGTGACGGATAACTGAGCAAAAGTAGAAGCAGATTTCCTCCACAGAGCAATTCTCAGTAAAAATTTTAACGACTGATCATGATGGGGCCACCTGTCTAGAAATGAACAAACATACACATATGCGAACAATGAGATAAGTATTAGAAGAGGTTGGTATTGAGGAAAGTGTACCTTAAAATTATGGCGACTCTGTAGTTAAGTTCCTCAAGTATGAGTCTGAGTCAGAATGAGGTGATATCTATACAACATTGGATGATCCTTCTTGTGTACACTGAATTTCCAGAAACCTAAATTTTCCTCTAAGAATATCTCTTCTTCCTCTAGTTTCCAAAAGTATTTAGATGTTTCTTACAAAAGTCTAACAGTTCAGCCTTCTGAAAAGGGTGTTCATCCTTTTGATATTGTAGATTATTGTAAAAACTGTAAAATTCAAATTTCTCCTGTTGAATATTTAAAGCTAAATCTAAATGAACTTGACCAATTAGTAAAGTTTGTGAAATTTGAGTGTATTGAAGCCAATTTAGCTGATGAACTATTAGTCAAGTCTTGAGTCTTAGCTTTTGGTTTATCATCTAGTACCAAAGTCCAAACTTCTACAGTGCCTTATCTTAAACCTAATCCTTTTTATGTGCCTTTTTACATTAATGGTCATAGGTTGAGTAACCACGTCATTGATTCTGAATCCTCCGACAATGTGATGCGTGTAATAGTAGCAAAGGCCTTAGGGTTGACGTTGACTAAGACTTTTGGGAAGTGTTATTTGATGGATTCCAAGAAAGTCCCATTATTTGGTCAAATAAAAGATGCACAGGTGTCCTTGGCAGCTCATCCAAGCAAGAGACTCAAATTAACCATTTTGGTAATAGATATCCCTGCAAGCTATGGAATTTTATTGAGTAGGAGTTTGTGCAAGGACCTAGGAGGATAAATCCAAATGGATTAGTCCCATGCTCTTATTCCTCTTGGCAACAAGAATTGCCAAGAAAGTCCATTTAGAACCTGAAGCAAAAGCCAAGTTCACTGTTTTAAATTTTGATGATCCTCGATCTCATATTTTGTATGAAGAGTCAGAATTTGGCAATTATATGTTGTCCTTAAAAGGCACAAACAATGAAAATTCTCTTGGTCCAGGCATCTCATTTGAATTGTGGACCCTAGATTTTGATGGTAGTTGTTCTAGCTCAAGTTCCGGTGTTGCATTTGCATTAATATCACCTAATGGGGAAAGTTTTCTTCTGCCTACAAACTGGATTTTAGAAACATGAACAACACTACTGAGTACGAAGCTTTGTTGCTAGGACTTGCAGTAGCTAAATAAAAGGGAATCAAGAAATTGAAGGTTGTTGGGGATGCTGAACTTGTTATCAAACAAGTAGGGAAAGTTTTCACTATGAAGAACAAGAGATTAAAGCATTATAGAAATAGAGTGTGGGATGAGATCGAACATCTTGATGCCTTTTCTATTGAATCAATACCAAGAGAGCAGAATTCTAGAGCAGATTCATTGGCAGTATCTACGCCATTGCTTCTTCCACATTCTGATTTCATGAAAGATTCATATAGTTTAGAGATGATCTATCGGCCTAGTGTTCCTGAAAACATTGAATTTCAACAAGTATTTGAAAATAACAAGAAAATTCAAGCTTTTCTAGAGAATGCCAGATTCTTGGTAGAAACTTACTTCCAAGGGAGAACAACTAGCTGCAAAGATTATGTCCAGATAAAGAAAAAGAACTGGAGGAAGGTATAATGCAACTTAAAGGCAATAAAATTCCTAAGGGTTTGGTTTCTCTTGAATAGTTGTTTGACAAACATGATAGCTATGTGAAAAAGAAGATGAGTAAATCTACTAACAGCTATGGTGAATATGAGACAGTAAATATTGGAATCCCTAATGATCCAAAGTTGGTATGTATTGGCAAGTGTTGTACATCAGATGAAAGAACTAGACTGATTAAGTTGTTGGCGAAATACAAAGATGTTTTTTCCTGGTGCTATGATGATTTGAAAAACTTCATGGGTGGCTAAATGCAACATAATATTCTCCTCAAACCTGGGATGCCCCCTTTCAGGCAAAAACAAAGAAATTATAATCCCAAAGTAGGGAAATTGACAAAAGGTTGAAGGTGAGAATAATGTAGCCCATTCACCATTCAACCTGGGTGGCTAATATAGTTCAAGTTCGTAAGAAGAATGGAGAGATCAGAATATACGTCCAATTTAGTAATTTAAATCAGTCCTCTTTGAAGGACAACTACCCTTTGCCAATGATGGATCATGTGCTTCAGACGGTAGCAGAATAAGAGATGATGTCTATGATTGATGTTTTTTCTAGCTATCATCAGATCATTGTGAATAAGGAAGATCAACATTAAATCGGCTTTATAACACGTTGGGGAATGTTTGCATATAATCATGTCTTTTGGTCTAATCAATGCAGGAGCTAAATTTTAGAGGGCGATGGACTTATCCTTTGGTGATTTGAAAAATAAAATTATGTTAATCTATCTGGATGATCTAACTATGTTCTCCAAAAAGAGGGAGAATCACCTGAAAGACCTTTAGATGATTTTGCAAAGATACAAGAGCATGGTATATCACTTAACAAAAATATTTTTTTCTTTATTTTTACTGAAGTGAAGCTCTTAGGACACACTGTCTCCAGAGAAGGGATCAAGATCGATCCATAGAGGGTAAGAGCCATCCAACAATTAAGCCTCCCTTAAAATAGGAAACGGGTGAAATCATTCTTTGGAAAGGTAAATGCTTTGAGAAAACTCGTTCCAGATTTCTTCGAAATTACTTAACACATTATATAAATGATGAAGGGGAGACAAGGTTTCAAGTGGAATGATTCTGGCAAGCAAGAATTTACTGATATAAAGGAAGCAATTTCCCATGCTCCTGTATTGGTTTATCTCGATTATAGTAAAGATTTTATCATCTACTACTATGCATCATAATATACTATGTCTGCTATTTTGCTGCGAGAAAATGAGTCAAAGATTGAAGCCCCTATTTATTCCATGAGTGTCCCACTCATGAAAGAATGAGTTGAATTACTCACAAATGGAAAAAAATGCAATCATTATGGTTAAGGCTGCCGAACAGTTTAGATTTTACATTCTCCATTCTCACTTTTGTGGTGTACGTACCCGATCCTGCAGTTAAGAGTATCCTTACGAACCAGGAGATAAGCTGCAATAAAAGAGGAACCTGAGTGGCAAAGGTACAAGAATATGACCTGAATATTAAAACTACCAAATTGGTTAGGGGTGGAGATCTTTGTAAACTCATCGATGAGAATAAACCTACGATTGAAGAAGAAACCCCAATTGTGTTATTCATAAGTTTACAAGATGAATGGTTTTCCAATGTGGCATATTAGCTCAATTATGGAGAATATCCTTCATACTAAATCACCAAGGGAAAAAAGGAATCTGAAATTAAAGGCATCCAAATATGTAATTTGGAATGACACCTTGTACAAGAAGGCTTTGGTTGGAACCTTTCTCAGATGCATGTATAGAGATCAACAACAAATGTTCCTGGAAGCTTTTCATAATGAAGCATGTAATGGTCACTTCTCATCTACTGTGACTGCTTTCAAAATCCTCCTACTATTGGCCATGTATATTTAAAGATGCCTATTATTGGGTAGCTAGGTGTGAAAAGTATAGATAAATTTATGGGAGACCCCAATTAGTAGCCATTCCTCTAAAGATAGTAGTTATAGAGGAACCTTTTGAGCAATTGGGTTTAGATTTTGCGCGGCCAATCTATAAAATTTCAAGCATTGGTCATACTCAAATCTTAACGCCCACATTATTTTAATAAGTTGGTTGAAGTTGTTCTTGTGAAACATACTACCTCAGAGATCTACAATTTTATTAAGGAAAATATAGTAGTACGTTTTGGGGTTCCATAGAAGATGGTGATAGATAATGTAGATAATTTTTCATCTTCTGAGGCAGTCCTTTTCTACTATGAGCATAGAATTACTCCAACTCATTCATCTGACTATTACCCCCAAGGGAATGGGCAAGCAAAATCTGATAACAAAAACTTGGTGATGATCATGAAGAAGCTTGTAGATGAGAGCCAAAGAAACTGGCATAAAAATATATGAAGCTCTATGGGCAAATAAAATTACACCGAAAAGAGCAATTAGAATGTCCCCATTTGAGTTAGTATATGGTATTGGCACTACCTTACCTTTACCATTGGAGCTATCAGCAATAAAGCTATAAACCGTTATTGAAGAACGACAGTTTCAAGATTCTTTGGAGAAAAGAGTTATTTATCTCAGTAAAATTAAAGAACATAGAGATGATATGTTAGACAGGATCACATTTCATTAAGCAAGGGTAAAAGGGATTTTTGATAGAAGAGCTAGACCAAAGAGTTTTATGGAAGGAGACATGGTTTTACTTAGGGATAAGACGAAGGAACCCAAAGGTGCCCATAGTAAATTTGATTCCTTGTAGAAAGGTCCTTTCAGAATTAGTTAGATAGGGGGGAATAATACTTTTAGATTGGCATATCCGGATGGCACAATCTTGCCCCTTTCATTTAATGGGAAAGCCTTGAAGTTGTACCAAATTTAAAACAAGTATCCCCTATTCTTATATATCAAAAGTCTAGGTGTTTTTGGTGTGTGTGTCCCATTTTTGGTATGTTTTTTGATCCTTTTGAAATGTCTTTTGGTTATGTCTTTTGAATTTGTTGCCCATTCGAGTTTGAACCAGAGATTCTAGGTCCTTTATATATCCTTGGAAGCCTTGGCCCTTAGTCAGAGCCAATGGTTTCCTTGCTTTTGGTCAACCTTATCACACCAACATTTAAAACCACATATTGCTAATTAAATGGTTGTCTAAGTCTTATGGGTCTTCGAGTCTTCCAATGTTATGAATTTCCTAAGGCAATTTTGAAACTATCATCGGAACCTGACAAGGTTCTCACAAGAGTGTTGGGTCCCAACATGGTTCTCACAACTCGCCTTAACTCTAATAAGTTTTTTTCTTTTAAATGTTCTTTCAATGCATTCAAGTCTTTTCATAAATGGTCGCCGCTAAGTTGGTTTTTAAAATTCTTTAGAACAACGTTGAGGTTCCTGAAACCTTTTTTTTTTTCGTCTTTCAAAATATTGTTAAGTAGATTAAAGTGGCCCATTAACATAGTTTCAAAACCATATTCGGGAGCCAAGAAGATTCTTACAACCTTGTTGAGCTCCGACACTAAACCAAGAACTTCATATTTTATTACTAAAGAAAGAATAAAAGGCATCCTCCTAGAGTTCAAAAGCATTTCTATGAGTTGTGACAATACTTTCGGGACTCAATGAGGTTCTCAAAACCTTGTTGGGTCCCAACACTTAACTCATAACCTTTAACCCTCCAAATGCTAAACAAATGATGAAAAAGAGAAATGGTTAAAGCAAAGACCGACTAAGGTTCTGAAACCTTTTTCAAACTCCGATGAAGTTTTACGAATCAACCAAAACTCCAACTCACTTTTTCACCAAGAAAATTTGAAGTTGGCCAAAGAGAGCACCTACCCTGTATTTATTGTTTTCAAAGTTGAGTGAGATGAAATTAATGTTGATGTATGTCAAGAGAAAAAGGCTATCAAATTCAGTTATTTTACACTTTTGCAAATGAGAATTAAGGGTTTTCAAAGCTTCAAGAATCAGAATTGTGGTGAATAACTGAGTAGAAGTAGAAATAAATTTCCTTCATAGAGCAATTCTTAGTAGACATTTTAACGGGTAAGTACATTCCTACACTCTTGAAGTTGCTTCTGTCACTCATAACGAGAAAACTTCTAAGATACTCGAAAGTAAAATCAAAATTTCTAGGCAACACTAACAAAACCTTTCTAGAATTGGGAGATTGGAATAGAATATTAGAATTCAAGAAAAAATGAAGTATAAGTATCTCGGTTATGAGCACCTGTCTGGTTTAACTAGCTCATTACTTGAGATTGGTGACACTAAACTAGGGCACATAAACCTTGGTGATTTGGGAAAGAGTGAATAAACATAACAAAACCCCAATTATTCAAAGGTTGGTTGAGAGTGGTCTACTTGAAGTAGTTGCCTTCCCTATAGCTATGTAATGTAAAGATCTTGTTCTCGAATGTATTAACCACTATGATCCTCACACTAGGAAGATAAGTACAGAGGACAATAATTTGTTGATTACTCTTGATAGAGCCACCATCAGTGGTTCCTTTAGGCTGCCTAAAAGAGAAGTTTTCATAGACTTCAGCTTCACTTTGTCTCAAGGTCATTTTAATGAAAAGAAATGGTATTATAAAAACATCACTTCTTGGGAGTGGTTTACAGTCCCCAAGAAAGGGAAGTCCTAGTTATCCAAGAACTTGCAAAGGTCACACTTCAAGGATGAGATTTCCAACATCATTATATTATTACACCGGTTGAGAGGTATTCTAAATGCCCAAGAGTTTGAAGAATGAATGTTTTTCTTTGTTTAGTTTATTTATGTTGGACAACAATACTTAAACTAGGCAACTTTTATCAATGATAAACTACATGATATGACATCAAAGCTTTACTACTAATAAATCTTTCTATATGTCCTCATATCTCTTTTATGCCTTGGCATACACTAGACCATGGCCAGGACTCCACCCTGTTCAAGAATTCAATGATCAAATTCAAATTTATAACTATTACCCTAACCTATAGTTAGAAAGGAGCTATCATAAATTCAAGAGGGTGAATGATGTATTAACCATGAGACTAGTTAGGGAATTGCAAGGTGATTTGGAACAAAGAATTTCTCCTAAGGCCATTCAACTGATAAACAAATATGGTAGCCACTTCATTCAGTTCCAAAGGTCCACCTACATTAGAGTAGGAGGATATGATAGACTCCCTCACAAATTACCTAAATATGAAGACAACAGGTTCATCCTTATTGAGAACTTGTAGTGTCAAAAAATGTACTCCTTACATTTCACACTATGTTTGGCTCCCTTAATTAATTGGACTTAATTAAGCCTCTAATTTCCTAAATTTTTCATCTACAATCCTAATTAATTACAATTTCCAAAAGGGGAATTATGATTTAATTAATGCATTTATTATTTTTAACACCGAGAAATGAATAGGTCCTAATTATTTAGGTCAACTCCCATTCACCCCTGGGCGAATGTGTCCCCCTTAAGATCACAATTTCAAATTTTAAACATGTTTTTCGCGGCATCTTAAGGTCCTAAATTCAAGATCTAAGTGTCAACTTGTAATGTTTAATTTTTGAGAAATTAGAAAATTGTTTATAAATACAAGGTCTTTTTATCAATTCAAATCCTAGACCAAGCTAGAAATTCATAAGAGCAAAAAGTATAGAAAATATTATTGTGAAAGGTGTTTAAGAGAAGATTTCTCAAGCATCATGTCAAAGTTATGTTCATCATGCATGTTTTTTGAGCTACCATTGTGATGTAGGTTTCAAGCATTCAAGCCAAATTTCAAGTATCAAGATCACATCATCAATCAAACCATTAATGCAAGATCAAGACCTTGGAGAGATCTACTGTGTTACAGTCCTTCAAGGGTTTGGTAAGTTGCAACACAACAACTGTTCATTCATCATTCCTTTCATGTTTCATTGTTTCAATTCAAGGTTTAATTACCAAAACCTAGTTTGACCAAGGCAAACCTCCATTCACCAAAAACAAACAATTTTTCCATCTTGTGTGTTTTGCAGGTCCTAGTTTGAAGAAAATGGAAGATTGGAGATCTCTAAAGTGCAAAATTGCAAAAGTTGCAAGAGAAGTTGTCAAGATCATAGAAACTCAAATCTTGGATGTATTTCCAACATTTTTGCAGTGAAACCTGTTGGAAAAGGCATCTCAAATCCATCTTCAAAGATTCCCAAAAATTCAGCTCAAAATACTACTCCTAGGACACATTTGCCATTTAGACACTTTGCGATAGTTCTAGACGCTCCTGTGCAGCTTTTGGAGACAGGTTTTTAACATCTTCACCTCATTCAATTTGTGTGAAATTGACTATTTCTTGTAGCTCTATGCTTCATCTACACATATTGGGTCTTAGATCATAGATTTGAGGTCATTTACTATTTTTTTTTTATCTCCCAAAAGTGATGTTCTGAAAGATTTACCCCATCGACACATAAAGGAAATTGTTAGATCTTCCATAGAATTGACTCACCTAAGAGCTGAAAATTAAATCTATCTTAGAGGATCTCATTTTCTCGATGAAATAGAAGAGTAACAAGTTCATCATACCCCCCCTTTTCCTTTTCCATTTATAGTAAATTGGAAATAAACCCCCATTTTTTAATGTTTTGGTGAACCTATGCTCCCTTTTTCTCTATTTCATTACGGTGATCTACCATTTTTCTATGTTTGAAACTTGTTGTCCCTTTGGCTATTTTTCTGCCTCCCTCATATGGTGAACAGGACTGGGATGTGGATGACCTACTAGAGGTTGACTCACATGTGCCCTATTAGTCTTCTCTTTGTGTTCTTTGTGATTGCATGTGTGTAATGTCATCCCTCATATAGTGCTACCTAGCGTGTATTTATATGTTTGTGAACCTACTTTGTATGACCCTTGTCACTCCATTGGTGCAAGGATACAAAGGAAGCAAATATGTTGTGACATTCTTCTATTTGTATCTACATTCTTCTACCTACCGTAACCATTTGTCTTGTGTTTTCATTTTGGGGATGATGCAAGGCGTCGAGACATCCAGGTCTCTTCCATGTTGACCCAAAAGCTTCTCTACATTCTCTCTCTATGTGTCATTCTTCCTTTGTGCTTGTGGTTCCATGAGTTATTTTGGGAATGACGACAGTTTTGAGCTTGATTATATCACTACAATATTTAAGGCATATGCTGACCCTAGATCCATGGATCCCTTATGTGTAATCTTAGGATTGCATATGAGGGGATACCCTCCTTTATATAATGTAGCTCTACTTTGAAACATATGTTTACATAGGGCTTTCCGAATAAAGCTGTCATGTATTGGCATTTATTATGTTCTACTTTAAAGTAATTTCTCATAGCATGGTGTTTAATAATTTCTTTAAAGTGGGGGCATACGCATCCCCACTCATTGCTTACTTCAAAGTGTGGTCTTCTTACTTCATGTGATGTGACTTCTTGGTGGTGTCATTGGGTTTGATGTCCTCCAAGAGCATTACTTGTCTTGGCATATAACATTCCTCTTAATGGTGATGCTACAAATTGCATTCCCTAAGTTGCGAGTCGTTTTTATCTTTGACTATTCCTCTCTTGGAGACATTAGACACGATGTTGCCTAAGGTGAGACCTTTCATAAACTAATGCAAACCCCTTTGAATATCCTATCACATATATCAAGGCCACTAAGAATAACACAACTTGCTTGCCAGTGGAGCCTTTTCCTAGCCTTGTGACCATTTTGTGTGGCACCTTATCAAAGTAATTAGGAGATATAACTTTTGTATGCTTAGTAAAATGGGAGCCTAGACAGAAGCATGACTTCCCATTAGCCACTTTTTGGGGGCTCAACTAGTGGATAGCGGATTTTTCACTAGCCTGTGTGAGCGCATTTTGTTTGCATAGTGGACAGTAGGTTTCTACTTGTAAACGATTTTTGAACAAACAGCTAAGACTTGGTCCATATCAGATGGACAAACAGTTGAGGCTTGATCCACCCCCGTTTTCTCTTCTCTAATTTTGGTACTGTATGCTTGTTTATTTTGTCTTGTTGCTGCATATTTAACATAGGCATGTGTCTCTTTCTGCCTTTGTTGGTTTGCCATGAGGTCTTAGATCTTGGGGGCTTGATCATCCTCCTTGACCTTTTTTGTCTTATCTTTCCAACCATTGTACAATTAGACCACTCTTGATGCTTGTTTAACTACTTTAGTGTGAGTTTGAGTGTAGGGTTCATCGTCTCAATAAAGTGAGGGCTAAATGTAGTGTTAGAAAATGTACTCCTTATATTTCACACTATGTTTGGGTCCCTTAATTAAATGGACTTAATTAAGCCTCTAATTGCCTATATTTTTCATCTACAAGCCTAATTAGTTATAATTTTTGAAAGGGGAGTTGTGATTTAATTAATGCATTTATAATTTTTAGCACCAAGAAATGAATAGGTCCTGATTATTTAGGTCAGGACCCATTCGTCCTTGGGTGAATGGGTCCCCCTTAAGATCACAATTTACAATTTTAACCATGTTTTGGTGGCATCTTAAGGTCCTAAATTCAAGATTTAAATGTTGCCTTGTAATGTTTAATTTCAGAAAATTAGAAAATTGTCTATAAATACAAGGTCTTTTTATCAATTTAAATCCTAGAACAAGCTAGAAATTCATGAGAGAAAAAAGTATAGCAAAGATTATTGTCAAAGGTGTTCAAGGGCAGATTTCTCAAGAATTTGTTGCAACATTCAAGATCTCAAGCATCATTTCAAAGTTATGTTCATCATGCATGTTTCTGGAGCTAACATTGTCATGTAGGTTTCAAGAATTCAAGCCAAGTTTCATGTATCAATATCACATCATCAATCAAGCCACTCATGCAAGATCAAGACCTTGGAGAGATCTACTAAGTTTTAGTCCTTTAAGGGTTTCAAATCAAAGGTTTGGTGAGTTGCAACATAGTAAATTTTGTTCATTCGTAATTCCTTTCATGTTTCATTATTTCAATTCAAGGTTTAACTACCAAAACGGGGTTTGACCAAGGAAAAACCATTCACCAAAAACAAACAATTTTCCCTCTTGTGTGTTTTGTAGGCCCTAGGTTGAAGAAAAATTGAAGATTGGAGATCTCTACAGTGCAAAATTGCAGAAGTTGAATGAAAAGTTGTCCAGATCATGGAAACTCAAATCTCGAATTTATTTGTGATATTTTTGTAGTGAAACCTGTGGGTAAAGCCATCTTAGATCCATCTTCATAGGTTCCCAAAAATTTAACAAAAAATACTGCTCCCAAAACACATTCGCCATTGGGACACTTTATGAAAGTTTTGGATGCTCCTTTGCAGCTTTTGGAGACAGGTTTTTAACATCTTCTCCTCATCCAATTTGCATGAAATTGACTGTTTCAGGTAGCTTTATGCTTCATCTACACAGATCAGGTCTTAGATTATAGATTCGAGGTCATTTACTATTTTATTTTTACCTCCCAAAAGTGTTGTTCTGAAAGATTTACCCCATCAACACACATAAAGGAAATTGTTAGATCTTCCATAGAATTGACTCACCTAAGGGATGAAAGATAATTCTATCTTAGAGGATCTTATTTCCTAAATGAGATAGAAGAAAGATAGGTTCATTACACCCCGCTTTTCCCCTTTCTATTTATAGTCAATTTCTAATCAACCCCCATTTTTCTATGTTTTGGTAAACCTACACTCTCTTTTTCTATGTTTCAAAACTGTAGACAAGTAGCAGAGGTAAAAAAAAGTTGTGCTAAAAGGAAGAAGGTTGGCATCCCATTCCCCATTGTTCTGGGGTATTACTTATGTAAGTCTCAATCACATGCCCTCAATATTGAGATGGATATTGTGAAGTTTAGTATTTTTACTTATGACATGAGATTCTATTTGACAATAAGTATTTTATAAAGCACAATTTGTAGCTTGGTCCTGGATTCTATCACATCCCTCATACAGAAGATTCTTGGGCTGATTGTTGTAATGAGTAAGAGGTTAGAAAAAAAAGTTGGATGAGTTGACCTTGAGTAAAATTGTTACATTTAGATTGGGCTAGGATATTGATGGTGTATCCAATCTACCTCAATCACATACATATGCAGCCCATGGTGCCAATTAATTGGAGTTTCAAGGAACCCAAAGATCTTGAGACTCGAGCTTCCATAGTCTTGAAGAGAACCTAGATATGGCTTGCAAAGAAGAATGGTGAAGCTTCTAAGATCAACCCAAAGGAAGGCAAAGGGCAGGAGAGCAGATTAGTCGTAGTCATGTAGGGACTTATTCATCAATTGTAGTGTCACCTCTCATGCAACACACGACTATACCAGGTGGAAGTGGGGATGGAGAAGAGCCTCCAAAGAGAAGGAAGAGTCCTAAGAAGACATGGGGTGATGGTCCACCTAAAGAAAATGGGGTGAAGGATCAAGTAGAGAAAGAAAACGAGAGAAGAAATGAACAAGAACAAGAAATTGAAATAATAGATGTTGAATTGAATCTATAGATCAGCCAAATCCCTCTCAAGATGTGACTGAGAAAAACACCCAAAAAGGTAAATCCCCAACCCCTTTCAATTTACAAAATGTAGCAAAGACCCCTCCTCTAAGGAGAGCTCTTCAATTTCGTAACCTAATTCTTCATCTCAAGCCATTGCAACTACCTCCTCTACCTCATGGTTAGAGAATACATTGGATAAGAAAAGAAAAACAATACTAGTCAATTTTCCTAATGACAACATTGTGGAGCAACTATTACAAAGATCTCCCAAACCCAAGAAGTTAAAGACCACTTAAGGGTTGATGGAGGATAGTAATTTTGGGCATTTATTTATAGAGATTGTACATCCATCTACATAGAAAGAACCTAGTCAGGCTACTATAGTCAACTATAATATAACAAAAATATACTTGGGACCTCAAAGCAAGGATGGTGATGTTCATAACTTTCAAGTGACTGCCACAAGGTTAGTAGAGAGAACTAAGAAGGATAAGCAGGATAAAGATTAATTGAAGAAGGCAGTAGAATTACTCTCCAATTTCCTAAAGTAATTGACCTTGAGTAAAATTGTTACATTTAGATTGGGCTAGGATATTGATGGTGTTGAAGATGGTGAATCCAATTTGGTGTATCCAATCTACATCAATCACATACGTATGCAGCCCATGGTGCCAATTAATTCGAGTTTCAGGGAACCCAAAGATCTTGAGACTCGAGCTCCCATAGTCTTGAAGAGAAACTAGATATGGCTTGCAAAGAAGAATGGTGAAGCTTCTAATATCAACCCAAAGGAAGGCAAAGGGCAAGAGAGCAGATTAATTGTAGTCATGTAGGGACTTATTCATCAATTGTAGTGTCACCTCTCATGCAACACACGAATATACCAGGTGGAAGTGGGGATGGAGAAGAGCCTCCAAAGAGAAGGAAGAGTCCTAAGAAGACATGGGGTGATGGTCCACCCAAAGAAAATGGGGTGAAGGATCAAGTAGAGAAAGAAAACGAGAGAAGAAATGAACAAGAACAAGAAATTGAAATAATAGATGTTGAATCATCTAAAGATCAGCCAAATCCCTCTCAAGATGTGACTGAGAAAAACACCCAAAAAGGTAAATCCCCAAACCCCTTTCAATTTACAAAATGTAGCAAAGACCCCTCCTCTAAGGAGAGCTCTTCAATTTTCGTAACCTAATTCTTCATCTCAAGCCATTGCAACTACCTCCTCTACCTCATGGTTAGAGAATACATTGGCTAAGAAAAGAAAAATAATACTAGTCAATTTTCCTAATGACAACATTGTGGA
>VDFB02336332.1:0-27080 GCA_007258455.2 Sequoia sempervirens
ATTTAATGAATAGGGTAGAATTTCAAGCTCTACCCTTGTGGGAGCCCGTTTTTCTCCACATGCTTGGTCTTTGAATAATGTTCAGCTCTGTGATTTTACCTATACCTGCACAAGGAAGCAAAAAATATTAGCATAAAAATAGAACAAGATGATCATGATATTGTTAATTCTCCTCAGCTGATTTCTTCCGTATTGCACTTGATTGATTGTTTCAATGCATGGTTAATAGTAGGTTGTACTATTGTGGGTGCCTCATATAGGTTACATCATAATCGGAGCCACTGATACCCCTCTTTTCCTCTTACAGGTCGACATAGCACAAGAAGACAACGGTGCACCATCCAACATCAAATGTCGATAATCAGGCAATGATGATTATGTTGTCACTTATATGTTTTATTTTATGCATCTTCAGTAGTGTAATGTGCTATTAGCGATGTATTGTAATAGTCACATCCACGGCTTGTGTGGATTTTTTTATTTCAATTCTTCCTTTTCATTTGAAAAGAAAATGTATTTAAATGCAATGTTGTAATATTTGATTCTTGAAATCAAAAGAAGCCTTGTAAATATGAGTTTTTATATATGAAACAAAAGAAAGCATCTCAAATGCTATTTTACTCATTGGTTCAATTCTGTATTTCTATCATTCTAGAATATTGACACAGCACTATGAAACTCTATTTCTTCTTTAAAATGTATAATTGTTACTCAATGAATAATGATAATAATGTGAAACAA
The DNA here is from genome assembly GCA_007258455.2 of Sequoia sempervirens. Lineage (NCBI taxonomy): Eukaryota > Viridiplantae > Streptophyta > Pinopsida > Cupressales > Cupressaceae > Sequoia > Sequoia sempervirens. The sequence continues at coordinate 742 of VDFB02336332.1, forward strand.
CATTTGAACTTAACTGCAATTCCACCTTATGATAAATAACATTTAGCCAGCTCCACCAATTGAGCTAAGGCAAAAATTTGGTAACAGTTAGCGCAACACCAATAGAGCAGTTAGCCAATGCAGAGACTACTAATCGACTATCTCTAGCTAAAGTCCTTACGAACAATACAAAAGAATCCCCTGTCGAAGTTAGAGATAAGTTGAAGCCCCAACCCTTCTTCTTAACTCTCATTATAGGGAAGAAGTTATTGCACAATGTTATGATTGATTTTGGCGCTAGCACCATGATTATGCCTAAACAAATAACCAAAGCTTTAGGACTCGGCTATGAACCTATGAAAAGGGGAGTAATGCAGCTTGATAGGAACAAAGTTGAAACCATAGGTGTCATCAAGGCACTTTCTTTAACTCTATTTGCTTTCCCTAGTATCACAGTGCCGCAAGACACTGTGATCATAGATGTTCCTCCCATGTCCGGCCTCTGTCTATCCTGAGAATTTACTTCAAAGGTGGGCGGATACCTGTCCTTGGATTGGTCACATCTAATTCTCAAAACCAAGCACGGCACAAAAATGAAGATAGAGTCAGAGGCTTTACATTATGAACATGTAGCGAATGAAGCCCTGATCAATTTTGAAGCTGCGCATACCTCTATCACCAAGCAAGAAATGTATTTGCGCTGAATTACTAGAGGAAGAAAAGGTGATCGGAGACTGGGATGATCAAGAAGATGCTCTATTGAGTGAACACATGGACAGTGAACCTTTCCGAAATTATCATGCTACAGGATTGGGCACCTACGTAATTTATGATGAAGACTAAGTGCTCCTGAAGGTTGCCAAAGAGTTCGAAGGTGGCCAAGCAAAGAAGCTATGGATGTTTTACTTTGACGGAGCAAGAGGTAAAGTAGGCGTCAGAGTGGGGATATGTTTAATATCCCCACAAAATGAAAAAATACTAAGGTCTTTTCACTTCCAGTTCGCTTGTTCAAACAATGAAGCCGAATATGAAGGATTAGTTCAAAGTTTGAGCCTTGTGAAGCAAATGGGCATTAAGCATTAATGGTGTTCGAATATTTCGAACTAGTAGTCAACCAAGTCCAGGGAATTTCCATGGTAAGGAATGTCTACATGAGATCCTATCAGCACCGAGTATGGGACCTGGTTGAGAGTTTTGAAGCCTTCAACATCCAAACTATTCCCCAAGGACAAAATGGCAATGCAAACTACATGGTCGTGATTGGTGCTCAGTTTGATCTTGCCTCTGACCTTATACATAACGAAAACTCTATAAAAGTAATAGTCTGACCGATGACTCCTAACAATGATCAAAGTTGGCAGGTTTTTGAAAGTGATGAACATATTTCCTCGTTCATCCAACAGTTGGGGGAATTCGCCGATCAACTTCAACCAAAGATTGTCGAGGCTTATGAAGGACAAATCATGCAGCTCAAATCCAACAAGCTTCTGAAAGGATTGGTTACTCTCAATTTTTTTTTTGATGATGCAATAAATGATAGAAAGAAGTTCATGGCAGAAAAAAGTGATTACATAGACCTTTGGGTCTCAGATGGTAGAAACCTTCGAGTCGGGAAAGATGTCTCGCACCATGATAAAGAAAGGCTCATCAATATCTGTGAGAAATATGGAGTAGTGGCCTGGTCCTATGATGATCTGAGGGGATATGATCCTGACATCGTCCAACACACGATCGCGCTGACAGAAGGTGTGAAACTAGTCTAACAAAAGCAGAGGCCAGTAAACCCCAAAATTGAAGTGCTAATGGCGCAAGAGCTAACCAAGCTAATTGAGTCATGGATTATCTTCTCAATCAAGCATAGTACTTGGGTATCAGATATGGTTCTGGTCTAAAAGAAGAATGGAGATATCCTCTTGTGTGTGGACTTTTGAGACCTAAACAAAGCATCCCTAAAGGATCATTAGCCACTACCTTCTAAGGATTCAATCCTACAAATGGTAGCAGGATCATAAATGTTTTCTTTGTTGGATGGCTTCTCCGGTTACAATCAAATTCAAGTTAAGAAGGATGAGCACAAGACTACGTTCACTACAAAGTGGGGAACATTTGCATATGCTAAAATTCCTTTTGGTTTATCCAACGCAGGGGCAACATTCCAATAGGCAATGGACATCACTTTCAACGAGCTAATCAATAAGTTTATTCTAATCTATTTAGATGATCTTACTATGTTTTCTAAATCTAAGGATGATCATTTCGACCACTTAGAAATAGTTTTTTAAAAGTGCCAGGAGTTTGGAGTTTCCCTGAATCCAAAAACATGTGTATTCGGAGTGCCGCAAGGCAAGCTGTTAGGACACGTGGTATCCAAAGAAGGAGTTTCAATTGACCCTGAGCAGGTGAAATCTATCAAGAAACTTCCCCTTTAGGTGAACATGAAAGGCATTTAGTCCTTCCTGGGCAAGGTAAATTTTGTTAGCATGTTTATTTCTGACTTTGCGGGAATAACTAAGCCGATCACTCTGATGCTTAAAAAGGATCAAGCATTCAAGTGGACAACTAAAGCTCGGGAAGCCTTTGAAAATTTCAAGGATGCTATTTCCATAGCTTCGGTACTGGTTAATCTAGATTTATCTACGGATTTTATAATGTATGCATTTAGTAGCAAATCTAGTATTGCTACTATCTTAACCCAAAAGGATAATGAAGGAAAAGGAGAACATCCAGTGGCATTCTACTCCTGGACCCTGAAGGAATATGAGATGAATTATATTTTTTTCAAAAGACAAGCCTTTACAATAGTGAAGGGACTTAAAAAGTTCCACCATCTAATTTCCTGCAACAAAGTGTTTGTTTATGTTGCACATTCCAGTGTGCGCAAATATATCATGGAGGGAGAAATCACAAAAAAAAGAGCTAATTGGATCACCAAGATCCTTGAATATGACATTGAGTTCAAACCCACTAAAACTGTTCGAGGAAGAGGACTGTGCGAATACATGGCGCAGGACGAAGAGATTCCCACCGAAGAAGAGCAATCGGAGATTGTTCTCATAAATGAGCCAGAATCTGAGGGTTGTTGGCTAACAGATAGAATGAGGTTTATGCAAACAAGAAAGTATCTGTTAGGTCTTTCCTCCCAAAAGAGGAAATATTATCGGCTACAGAATTGTGGATATGTGCTAGTGGAAGGGGTCCTTTTCAAAAGGAATTTCAATGGTCTCCTCCAGCGATGCATTACTGCGGAGCAAGCAAAGAGAATCCTTGACATGTTCCACAATAGCGCTATGGGAAGACACTTCTCTGCTAAGACCACCGCCATCAAAATCATGTGTGCAGGTTACTATTGGCCCACACTTTTCAATGACTCCCACTCTTTGGTAAAATCTTGCAAAAAATGTCAGTTCTTTACAGATAGAAGGAAGAATTCTGTAATGCCTCTCAAACCTATAGTGGTGGATGAACCGTTTACACAATGAGGCCTAGACTTCATCAGGATGATTAATCCCACTTCTAGCACCAAGCACAAGTGGATTTTGACCACCACTGATTACTTCACAAGATGGACAGAGGTCGTTCTGCTTAAAAACGCAACAAAGGCAGAGATAGTGGATTTCCTCAAAGAGCTGGTAAAAAAAATTTCGGTCCTCTGAAGACTATCATTTCTAATAATACCAGAGCTTTCCTAGGCACAAAGGTATGTCACTTTTTTATTAACAAATGGCATATTCCTTAAGACATCATCAAATTATTACCCGCAGGGAAACGACCTAGCGGAGTCAACGAACAAGAACCTAGTCTGACTCCTTAAAAGAATTGGTTGGGAACACCAGAGAGAATGGCATAAAAACCTCCGAGTGGCACTTTGGGAAAACTGTATAACTCTTAAGCAATTCCTTAAGACTTTTCCTTATGAGTTGGTATACGAGAAAGAGGAACTATTACCTATATCTATGGAGATTCCAGCGCTTCAACTATTGAAATCCCTCAAGATAGAACAAAATGGTGCCATGAAGGTTTGGCTTGCTGAACTGTTAGAAGTACAAGAAAAAAGAGAGAATTCCCTAATAGCCATGACAAACCACCAATAAGTGGTTAAGCGATGGTTTGACAAGAAAGCTTCTGACGAAGGCCTAAAGTGCGGAGACTTAGTACTAAAATATGATGAAAGGGTTGCTAAGCCAGGTCAACATGGAAAATTTGATAGCCTATGGGAGGGACCCTTTAAAATCATTCGGTGCAAAGAGCATAATGCTTTCGAGTTAGAAAGTATGGAACAGGAACCCTTGGGAATTCTGGTCAATGGGATTCATCTTAAGCTGTTCCATTAAGTGCCAAATTTTATTTTTGTACATATGTGAATAATGCTTTTATTTTCTTTCCCTTTGTGTTGGCCGGTCTTTTTTTGAGATTGGTTCATGTTTCAGCGGAAACAACTCGTCATTGCAGAGAGTAGAGTAGCATAATTGCTTTACACATTAAAAAATATACACCCATGTGCAAAGGAAATGAACACATATGCTAATCAAAGAGCCCATACAATAGATATGCAAAATGGAAGAGAGTCATGGATTTTTATAAAGATATATCTCGATTTATATATATTCTTTCATTTTTTACATTGCCAAAATGGCTGAAAGAGCCATAATTCAAAAAGTATATGATTATACGAGCTATTCTTTCATATATGCTATATCTATAGCCTTTTTCAAGCTTATATACAAAAAATTGTAAGCAGGTGGTGTATTCAACAACAAAAAACAAAGAAATAGGGAGGTATTTTATCCAAGAGCATGGGAGGCAGCAATTGATGCATCTATGGCAGCGTCTACTGCTTCTTCTATAGTAGCGCCTACCGTGTCTTCATCATCAGGTTCTTCAGCAGTAGAAGCAGAATCATTTGGAACAACCGCCATTGGCGGAGGGAACACCAAGTTCCTAAATTCAGTATACCAATCAACGTCGTAGAATGGTATTACGTTGTAGCTGTAGAAAAAAAAGTGAAAGGCCTAGGTAACCCTCTACCGATGCTCGTCGCATGTCTGAAGGTGGAACCCAGTGAGAAACAATAGCCATATAACAACCACTTCTTCCTCAATGTAGCGTTGGAGGTCACTGGTTGTTGGCAAGCCTACCCCATATGCAGCGTGAGCGACAATATCACCTAGGCCATTCAGGTACTTTTTTGGAAAAATTTCCTTAACCAGCTTCAAAATTAAAGACCTAGGGATACCAATGTCTAACATTGACGCAACAAAGTGCGAGTAGATATCAGTGTTCACACGGTATTTGTCCTCATACTCTATACAATCCCTATCCAGAACCCATTTTATGGCTACCAAAACCAAGGAGTGTTTATTTTTGGTCATTCTCTTCAATCGCCTAGTGGAAATCTCTCCCAGAAAAGTTGTATGTGACTTGTAAGAAGTTAACCTAATGGGAGTATCCATGGTACTAGAACACTGCTTCTACCTTCTAACTAACACTGAAACTTTCCTACCACCTAGCCTATGAGAAAACTCGCTTACGGAAGCTAAAGACTGCACCAATGACCTATTGTTAATTATGCTCAAATGCTAAGTGTGATTTCCTCACTACTTAGTGGCCTATTTATAGAAAAAATGAGAAAAAGCATGCTAATCCATTTTCAGAAAACGTGATGATAACCAAGTGCCAACTTGAAAGGTGTGTCTGTGTTTGCTCACATTTCTTGATCGATTGCATCTGCATAAGTATGGCTCAATGCGTGCTAAGTTAATAAGAGCTAGTTAATTAGCTTTAAAATGGTGGCGCTCATTAGCAGTAAGTTGGACGACCGTAGACTATTGTGTCATCTCACAGGCATTTCCCAGAGCCCAAGTCATGATCCATATCTTTTTAGGTCGTGATTGTTTGCTTTGGCTTAATCATTTCGTCCAGGATATTAATTGCCAACACATACTAACACAAGGTTAGAAGGCAAATTTCCAGCACAAGTTTCAAGGAAATCACATCATATCACATGGTTGCCAAACACAATAATGAATTCTTGCCACCTTGAAATGGCAAGTAATTCATTTTGCACGAGCCGAGGAATTAATGGTACATGCCAAATTAAATGTAAAAAGCACACTTTCCTCTACCACCTTGAGAAAGGATAGCTAAATATTGCATGAAAAAATTTAATGTTTAAAGTCTTTTCAAATATGCCAAGGCTTAAAGTGCAAAGAAGTTTTCAACATATCCAGAACCGAATAAAATTTACAAAGAATTCAGAACCTGCAGAAGTTTTCATCTAAAGAAAAATGTTAGAAAGTTCATCATAGAAAATTCAAGAGGAGATTGGCCAGGATTTGTTTACAGCCATACGGTTGTCAGAAGATGTGTATATCTATGAAGATTTAGCATATGCTACGCCTGGTATACCAAGCAAGCCAAAGAGGGCAAATACGATAGAGCTGAATAGACCCAAAGATTGTAGAAACAAGAAAAGGGTTGAGGAGAAATGGGATAATATTTATGACCCACGACTCACAAAAAACCTTAAATCCTTAAGAGAAGCAGCCTGTACAAGGGTTTAGTCACCTAAGGTAGACACATCGACAACAAGGAAGGTTTGGTACAATGGTCTTCCACAATACATAGTCCCACTGGTACATTACTGCCCGGAGATAGTTGATGCCTCCTTTCAACATTATAACCCTCACCCATTGCATCGAGGGTCAAAAATTAAGAGTTCATATTAGCCCACAAGCCATTTGGCATATGCTATGTATCCCGGACCCAAGTAAAAGAAGGGAGAAAATTGAGTCCTTCTTCCCTGGTAAAGGAGAAAAAACGTGGAAGGTGATGAAAAAAAGCTTAGATTTCTTGATAGAGGAGATTGGTAAGAAGGGAATCCCAGGTGCTAAGTTGTCGAGTATCCTATTGCCGCGCGGTTCATTTCATGAGGAAATGCAAGATGCCATTTCAATGCTAGCTTTTGTGTGCAGTCAAGACTCTGACGAGATGGTGGAAACCTTTCAACTGGGGCCAGCTTTCTAATTTCGCAAACAACATGATACCTTCTGGTATGATTTCGCCAAGTTCCTAGTGGAGGAAATGATATGGAAAATGAAAAATTACCCAATGGAGGGAAATTTTAGATTTCTCTCCTTCCTGGTTCACATGTTCCTACATTAAAACCTTGATTTCTTCAACAGGTTTTTTGAATTATCAATTTTTGATGAAAAGAAGAGGAAGCCAATATCCACATGGACACCCTTTCTTTCCATGTCATATGATTATTATGCATTTTCAGATTATTTTATAACTCCAATCTTGCAAGATTTATAAGGAGGAGGTGACATAGTCCGACTCGACAAGGATTAGACCGGATATATGCAGAGTTTCACTCCTGCTTGTGACTGGTTCTTAGGAACATATTTCACAATTCTCCGGATGTGGGGCTTTACCGATCAACCCTTCCTTTTCCCAGTCTGCGTTACAAATAGGGTGCTCGTACTTGAAATGTATAGGCAAGCATGTATCATTGATTTTACTTTCTGTAGCAGCCCAAGTGTCAAGAGAAAAGGATTTTTCACTTGTCCGAAGAATTTCAAAACGGTGAGTCTAGTAAAGAAGCAATCAAATCAATTATTGCAAGATAAACTGGTTCATTTAGGGTTGGTTTTGGTATGTGAAAAATGGGATTACAACCCTTTAAATGACCTTCCAGAGCCGCACATGAAGGTTACTCATGTTCGTCGACCTTACTGGGAAAAGTGGCATAGCCCGTGGGAAAACAAAGATGAAAATTTTGTTGAACTAGTGCGTATTCCCACACAAGATAACAGAGAGCCATGGCACAAGTTCTACTTTGTTGTGGCAATGGCCAAAGATAATGTCTAGAAGGAACGCGCCATGTACAACAAGTTGTGAAAGGATGAGGAATGGACTGATGAGAAGACAGAAGCTTTCTAGAAGTATCACCAAGAAAGAGGGAAATTGGATGCCCCTTATGAGAGCTTGAAAGAGGACAAGGAATTTGAAAATGGTGGGATGAAGACCATCCCATCCCAAACTCTAGCATCAATAACAACGATGACCTGAAGGATGAGTCTGAAGAACAGGAAGAGGAAGCGGTGACTTCTGTGTCCTCCGCGCCAAAGGAAAAAAGCTCTAGACAATCCACCTATGTAGCCATGAATGTGTGGTTTAATTTATTGAGAGCTTCGCATACACTCACTTAGGCCGCTAAGGTAGCTAGGATACTACAACAACAATCGGCAATAACTGCCAAAGTTGGGGAAGCCCAGCCCACAAAATGACAGTGTACAAAGACCATTATCGGAGAGGGTTCGCAAGAACCCGCTGGAAGACAGGTGCTTGCAGCAAGCCAGGAGCCTAAAGCCAAGGGAGAGTCACTAACGATTTTGGAGTCGCCATTGACTAGTCAATAGGTAAAATTCGCTCCTTCTTCTCTTGCTTCTCAATCCCTGTCTTAGTGGCAATCCCTGCCATGATTACTGGCCCTCCATTTCCCACTTTTAATCCAACACATGCGGGAGATTTCTCCCAATTCTCACAGAGCACTCCACCTGTATTTACTCCTCCGCGAACCCTTACACCAACTAATGCCGCTCAGGATCTCCTTGCCTCGCTTTCTGAAGGCGTGCCCTCTATGGGCACCCCTACTTTCACTATTACTATAGATCCTCTTCTATCACAATAGGCTGACTCCGCAATGATAACTCCTTCAGCATTCCAACCCATGAGTCCTTCTACCGATTCACCAATTGAGTCGTGGCAAGTGGCAAGCCCTTCTGCTGGTTCTCAAACCAAGCTTTGGAATGTGCCCCACTTCTCCCCGCAAACTGTTACTCTCTAGAAAAATAAAAAAAATTGGCCTATCAGAATTACCTATCCATATGCCCTACCTTCTGGTGCTCCTTTCATAGACGAACTAGTTTCGTCACCAGCCAAATTCATGGCGCAGATTAACTACAAAAAGGAAGCACGTACAAGTAGAATACAAAAGCGTAAGACAAAGGATGACAATACTTCTGCTGAGCTAAAAATGCAAACTCTTTATGATGAGACCCGACAAGAGTTGAAGTTTGCAACCATGTACCCAAGAGTAACCAAGCCATAGGGGGAGATGCGCCCATAAGACTATGAAATATATGCGGTAGGGTTTAACATGAAGGTGGCCCGACCATAGGATAAGGTTGAGATTATGGAGGAAACACAACGGGTGGTCACCTCTGACTTCCTTAAAATTGGTTGCTAGCTAAAGAAAAAGGATGAGTAGCTTAAAGCAGTAAAGGAAAGGGCTAGCTTTTTGGAGAAAAAAGAGAAATCCCTGGAGGCAAATTTTGCACGTATGACAAAAAGGGCGTTGGCAGCAAAGAATGAGAACAGACTTCAGGGTGAGCTTGCGAAGGTTCAGACTATCGACCCTACTATGGTAAACGAATTGCATACTAAGAATCAGGAGGTGGAGTAGAATTTGCAGCTAAAGAATGAAGAGTTGGAGCAGCTTCTCCTTGAGTATAGTCAGGGAATAGCATAGAAGAGTGAGGCTTTGGAGCACCAGCAAGCTAGATATGAACAAAAGTTACAAGAAAAAAAGGCTGAATTTGAGGGCCTAAAAGCTCAATTAGAACAAGAGCTTCAAGAGACAAAGTCCTCTCTAGAAATGCATTTAGCAAATCACTCCCGAGTAGAGGAAAATTGGAATAAAGAAATGAGCAGCTCTGCAGAGCAACTAGTGTCCAAGAAAAATAAAAAGGCAGAGTTGGTTGAGGCCATTAACTCAAAAGACGTAGAGATCACTTCTCTTAAAAGCTGTCTCCTATCCTCTCCTGCACAATCGGATATTATTCCGTTGGTGAGGCAGTTGTACATTTCTCACTGGGAAAAGATTAAAACATTTTTCCTAGCATAGTAGCCCACCCTCTAATTCATCACCAAGGCATCAAAGTTGAGCCAGGAGGCTCATGATACGATTGAGTAGTTCCCACGGTTTGTCTTGGAAAAGGTTCTGGAAGCAAAATATTTTCTCACCGAGCTATACTCAATCTCTGATGAAAACCTTGCCAGGGCAGGGATTGAAGATCAAGATCCTGTTGCCTTGACGGTAAACAAGTTTTCCATTGCCACTCTGCTTTCCAGTGCAGTAAAGCAGTCATGGCTACTCTGAGCAAGACAATGGACAACATGCGGAAGAGTTTCTCCAAGTTGAACAGGATGGGTTTGTCGTCCCCGTTCCTTGAGAATGGCTTTATTGCTATGATTGAGCAGATTACAGAAAGAATTGAAGAGAAGGAGAATGATCTGAATGCTTTTAGGGATTTCTGTCATCCTCCCACCACAACCAACATTGAGGGAGTTATTCATCTACTTGCACAGCTACTGTTTCATTGTGAAGTACGGGCCGGTTTACCTAATGCCCTGCCTCATAAAGAAACGATTGATCTAAGTGGAGCATAGGAGAATTTACACAACATAGTAAGGCCATCTGAGGATGAATGCTCACCTCTGTAGGCGGCTCTTACCAATCTCTAATTCCATTACCTAATGAAATGGCGCTCTATTCTGTAAACCAAAGAAATTTTGGGTTCTTCGTTCCTCAAGCGAAACACCCCTGGTAGTCGCCAAAAGTTGTGAATAAATATTCAACGAGCTCCCTTCAGGTGTATTTTACTCTAGGTATTGGCCCACACATTGCAGGGAATCCACTTGGCCTTTTATCAAGGTTTGCTTCCCCCTCCACATGTCTGCTCTATGCACCTCGAGGGTTTCCCTTCCTTTGCATATCAGGAATCCCCATTATACTTCCACGTGTCGTAGTTGAGGACCATTTTTTATCATTCCTTTTTGCTTCCTCATCGGGCTCCACTTGAGTGCCACAAGGCTCTCATTCCCAAATAAATTTGGCGGGCCCCATAATTGTTGTTTGCAATGCACTCTTGCTACGTGTCTACTCTTCGTAAATCTTTCAGCAAGAGGATGAAATAACGAAGTCGATGATCGTTTCCTCCACTTTTGGATAGAGCTCTGCCCACTCAAGCCTTGGCACAAGTCTTCAGCAGTGTGAGATAAAGGTTCACATGGGCAGCAAAATGCTATTGTGTGCCTATTTGGCGGATCTCATATTTGGGCGATGAATCAGGCAAACCAAATGTTGTGATTGGCCACCGCATGTCATAATCATTTGCACGAGATGGTGACACTTATTTGTTTAACCTTGTCGGGACCACCACCATCATTTGCAAGAGATGCACCTGAGCCTGGAATGACCAAATACTTGGTTTCGAATCTTTTTTGTTGCAACAGGTTGGGGAATATTCTTATTTTTGCATCATTGTCGAGGATCACGAAAATATTTTATGTTGCTGCTCTCTGAAGTGGTGGGAGTTTTCTGCTATATATACTTTTCTCTATTGTGAGAAAAGGGTCTGGAATTTTGAAGGAACACTGGTTTTAGGAAAAGACGCCAGGCCTTTATTACTGTTTTATTTTATTGCAAAAGACTTTCAGACTGTGCCAATTGTTCGGCCTTTCTATTCTTTCATGCTATTTGATTAAACTGTAAACTATGTTGTTATTATCTGGACATTCCATTTGAGAACTTCGATATATATTGAATGCAAGTTTACTGATCTAGATCATGTCTAATGACTCTTCTTGGCAGTAGGAATGTATGCAATGTTATTTTATGTCAATGAATGGATTGTTTGTACTTTAATTCTTAGTTCCTGCTTTTCTGGAACACTACAAATACCAATCAACCCCTTAGATCTATGATTTATCGTGCCTATCATTAAGTCTTGGTGCATCGCCTTAGGTTAGACTTTATTTTATTATATTTATTTCCTTTTCCCTTTCCAAAACCCCATTATAGAAGAATTCGGCTTCTCTAAAAACTCAGAGGTCACTCAGTTTAGCGCAAAAGGTCCCTCATATAACTGAGTTTCCCATAAGACATTGTTACCTTGTCAAATTTTGGCATCAACAGATACATAAGCCTTAATTGCAGATTCAGTCTTAGGGGCAGAATCACCAAATTCACTCAACTCAAAAGCAACAAATTTACCAATCAACATATCTCTTGTCACATTTGTTACTATCTGAGCTCTTCAATAGCATGAGCCTTTGATTTGTAAGAGGGAGGAAAATGATTTGAGCACTTTAGCTACAATTTCTTTTTCATCCAAGGTATCACTAGCACATCTAATACCCATCACAAGTTCATTTACTTTTTGCATAAAAGAAGAAATATTTTCATCTTCACCCATCTTCAAAGTTTCATAATTTCCTTTCAAACTTGTTAGCTTAGAAACTTCACAAGAGCGTCTCCTTCATACAAAGTCTCCAACTTCTTCCATATCTCATGAGTTGTCTTCAGATCCATCACATTTGTCATTTCTGAATCTTTTAGAGCACTCAACAAAGCTTCAATAGCCCTGATGTTAGTCTCAACCTCTTTAACCTCATCAGGAGTGGAAGGACCATTTTGAGGAATAACATATCTATTCTTTGTAATCTTCTAGAAGGGTTCACGAATACACCTCAAATGACATTACATTCTTGCTTTCCACAAAGAGTAGTTTGTTCCATCGAATCTAGGACTGTCCTTCTTCTATGATGCCATCTTAGATCACCTCAAGCTTTAAAACTTCTACAGAGGAACCTTCTCTGATACCAATTGTTGGCAAAACAAGGATAGACAACTGAGAGGGGGGGTTGAATCAATTGTCACATAATATTTAAACTTTTCCAACTTAACTTAACTTAATCTCATATCTGATGAATGAATAATAAACCACAAACCATCAACACATCAGAAACAAAAAGAACACCAAGATTTTTACGTGGAAACCATGTTAGGGGAAAAACCATAGTGGAGGTCAATCCACAATATTATACCCTATTAAAAGTATAAGAAGAATCAATGGGGAATGTACATGCATTCAAGCACACTGCTTAGAGCTCACTACTCAATTACAAAGAGGACTCACTATCCAAAGAAATATTCGGATTATAACCATCTAAATTTGAACTGAGAAAATAGCATCTACTAATGCCTGATTACAGTTCCAGTTAAGCACATGAACACTTCTTCACTCTTCTTCACACTCTGCTCTACCTTCGAAAGATCTGAACAATATTCGCACATAGGGCTCACACACTTCACACTTGCACACACCTCATACACATTATACACTGATAAAACAATCGCTCTTATGTATCCGCAACAAGAAATTAAATCAACAACTTCTCGGCCAAAATAAAATATAAAACATATACTCAATGTCGGCCCAAATTTACAAATAAATTTTCAATGTGAATCAACCAAGGTCGGCCACAACATAGTGAGGACCCAAATTAACAACTCCAACATAAAAAGACTTCAATTAATTTCTCCTCGAAGATTTGCAACATGCTTCAATACCTAGTCAGCCATGAACATGAAAAACATGAACATGCAAGAGAAAATCTCGGATCACGAGCACAACGATCAATTCAGACATGCAGCATAGATAGAGTACGAACTAGAAACATCCACAAACATAATGAAATACCAGAGAAACATTTGCAGCAACTAAACTTACAAAAATCACATGATCTTCACTCAAGAACACAAACTAAAGTAACAGAAAAACTTTCAAAATACAAATCTTCATAACTTGATCAAATCTTCACGCGAATCTCTGAAACTTGACGTGGATAAGCTAGATATACTCAGCAAGAAACCCTTTAAACCACAACCTCAGATTAGCAACTTATTGTCCACCTGTGATTTGATCTTAAACTTCCTGTGACAACTTGCAGCACTTCTTATTACAATTTTCTCAATATCCTCGACATATACAACTTCTAATGCAACAATGCTAATAGTGTTGACATCAATGACAACCACATATCAACAAGACAACCACAACATCCAACACATCCTTCTCCAATACTTGATTATTGAAGTTGATCGCTTTAATGTGGTTAGAATCCCTGTGTTTAATTGTTGACGTGAAAAAACTTGGTATTCTTGTCCCCGCTTTTCAACTACATAATCCTAGAATGTTGCTTCTAGAATTCCTCCTCCTTAGCCACAATATTATGCAATTTGGAGAGGAGAGCATTTTCTTTCAAGACCAAGGCTTGATCATAACCAGACACTTGGATAGATTGTTGCAAAGCTTGAAGTTCCTTAGACACCCCCTCTTTCTCTAGAAAAATGTGACCAAAAGAAGTCTGATTCCATTTTCTAACATTATCCTTCACATTAGCAAGCTTTTTAGCAACTCTGAACATGGTCGACCCATCCACTTGAATTTTCCACCAAATGTGAATTAAATTATTATTATTATTATATTATTGTAATTAGTATATTTAGAAGTTAGGCTTCGTAATATTAATATTATTAATATTAGTATTATATTATTATATAATAATAATATTATTATAATATTAGGTTTTAAATATTATAATTATTAAAATATTATTATCCTTAGTATTATAATATTAATATTATTATACTATATTAATAATAATATATTAATTATAAATTTTATGATATAATTATATTATATAACAATATATTTTATTAATATAATATAATAATAATTAAATATATTATTATAAACAAACAAATATATATTAACAATAACTATACTATAATATTATAATATATATTAATAAGAATAATATTATTTATTAATAGTTATATTATATAGTATAACTATTATAATATTGATAATCTTCTCTATAATATATAAATAATGAATATATACATTTAATTTAATATTATAATAAAATAATAAATTTATTATTATTAATAATAATATATTTTGATATATTGCTATTATTTATTGATCAAGGCTCTAAGGTGTAGAACAATTTTCATAGGGTAAGGGGATGATAAATTGATTTGGGCCCCTTCAAAAATAGGTAATTATACAGTGAAAATGGGGTACAAGGCTGCTATGTCTGATCAAGATCAGAGGAGTAAACAAAGAGCTTTGTCATTCTGTTGGAACCCAATGGTTATGCCCAAGGAAGGATGTTTCTCATGGCTAGCATTAAAGCACAGGGTGTTAACAAGTGAGATTGGTTAAACTTGGAATTGCAACTCCATTCAAATGTGTGCTTTGTGAAGTAATCACAGAAGAAGTGGATCACCTATTCTTGAATTTTCCATTTGCAAATTCTTGTTGGAGCTTTGTTCAATCCAAGATAGGGTGGAGTTCCCCTCTTTCTTATAAGCTTTGGGATATATTCATGTCATGGCCCACTTTATATAAATCATCTCTTTTTGCAAGCATATGGAAAATAATACCCTCTTCTGTGGTATGGTGCATTTGGTGGGAAAGAAATAAAAGGATATTCCAGAAAGAAAAATATAGCTTAGATTCAATGTTGGAAAAGCTGGAAAAATCTATTTGTGAAGCTACTAATGCATATGTGCAAAACACTAAACATGTGGGCTCTGCATTTACTAATTGGGATGCCAAGCAACTGAAGGAATGGGAGTTTTTGGTTATACCTTTCAAAGGTAGTATTTTATCATCTGTAAATGTCAAAATTGACAGAAAAAAGGTGATATGGTTGCCTCCCCCTAATGGTTATGTCAAGCTAAACTTTGATGGTGCATCTCAAGGTAATCTTGGTTTGTCAGGGGCCGATGTAGTGCTAAGGGATCATGAGGGGTCAATAATAGGTGCAAAGTCAATTTCATTGCCAAATGGTACAAATAACCAAGAAAAAGTGCACGCTCTCCTTCATGGCTTACTTTTAGTTGTTCATCATAAGGTTTCCAAGTTGGTAATTGAGGGAGATTCCTTGCTAGTTGTAAATGCTTGCAAAGATAAAAGATCAAGCAACTGGCAAATCAATTAAGTTCTTAAACAATTTTTGGTTTTGTTAGAGAAGTTAGAGATGTTTCAGATTAACCACACTTATAGGGAAGAAAATCAAGTTGCAGATGGGCTAGCTAACATAGGGTGTGTTCAAGACCTAAAATTTATAATGTATGGGGATCAAATCAGTGTTTTCCCTATGAATTTATAGGACTTGATTCAACTAGAAAAAAGGCAGAGCACATAATGTGGCAATACAACAATGTAGAAAATAAGTGTATGAAGGTGCAACTAGAATATTTCTTAGTATTCTAAAGGCATAAATATATGGAAATGCAAGATCTGCATTTAACAAATTTTGTAACTTGTATTATGGAGGTGATCAAAAGTAAGTTGTTCGAAATGATTTAATCCAAAACAAAGCATTATAAATGTTGGCAGATGGTCAACGCTCCCGTCGGGATTTGTGACATGGACTAACCGCCTCTCATGGATCCATTAACTCTGGTAGTTGTAGCAGGCATCAACAAGTTGATCTTTTGGTGCAACAACAACTATGGGCCAACAAGTGGTATCAGAGCCAAAGGTGTTGGGTTTGAATCCTCTTGGGTAACGCTGAGGGGGAGTTTGTTGGCAGATGATTAGCACTCCCCTTGGGATTCGTGACATGGACTAACCGCCTCTCATGGATCCATTAACTCTAGTAGTTGTATCGGGCATTAACAGGTCAATCTTTTGGTGCAACGACAACTGTGGGCCAACAATAAATGATGGAATGAGGGAAAATATAATTGCTAACTGTGAATAAATTTTATAGTTCGATGAATGACCATAGATGCAGAAGTTATCAAATAATCAAGAAGATGGAAGAGTAATTTGGAAATAGGTGTTATGGAAATGGAAAGAATGAAGGCCCTGCCAAGCGAAGAATGAAGAAAAATTTGGATAAAAGGATAGCGGAGGTTTAGTTTAGGTTTTGCTAACTTTGCAGCTCTCTTTTGTAGGGATGTTACTATGAGAAGAGTTAGTACTATTTGTCAAGAGCACTGACAGAGGATGACAACAATTAATTGGTTATCATGAATTTTCATGTAAAATCAGTTAGCAGTTATAGTAAAGCACATCCCAAAATGTGTGATTGGAAATCACTAAATATCATGTGCCTCAAGAGGTAGGTACAAATTGCATAAGGTAGGTACAAATCACACATCATTAAAATGTGTGAGCTCTCACATGTCATTTAAAAGAAAAGCAAAGCAAAATCAAACTTAGAGGTGTCGAGTTAATTAAATTATTTCATATCAGTTCAAGCATGGGAAGATCTAAAATCAGGTGGTAACATCTACAGGCATTAAATGGGTTTTCTACTTCATGATGGCGTATTGGAATTGAAGTACATTCACAGCTCTTTAAAAAGCTGACGTTGGCCCTCCAAAAATCATCCTCTGGTTTGGAATTGGGTTGCGATTTGCTGGGTTTGAAGAAGCGGCATGGCATGGTTCTACCTCTATCGTTCTCAATTGCATTTCTACCGACTGAAGACTATTAAGCAGTAAGTCACCTCAGGGTATCTCCTCTTTGTTTTTATTTCATTGCCAGAAACTAGTGGTTTTTTTCTACTACTTTTGAAGATTATTGTAAAGCGCCATTGTGATTACCTGATGATTTTCAATGTTTGAAATGCTTTAGTGGGTTGTGATTATCTGGGTTATTTCCTATGTTCTGGGTATCTTTGTGGGATGTTGGCAAGTGTGACATAATCTTTGTTCATTCCTTCTTGCAACATAGCTTTTGGTCTTGATTTTGTGGGTTTGTTTGTTCGCATACAACTCTATAATTTGTTTCTTTCGACTGGAAACATTTAATCAGTAAGTTGTTTCATGGTACCTCTACAGTGTGATTCAATTGTGAGACATTGGCTATTCTGTTTGATCTAGTATTTCTGAGGATAGTTTCCAAGCGCAATTGTTTTTATCTGCATACATTCTTTGCAATAGTAGCTTATGTGGGATGGCAAGTATGGCATAAAATATGTTCCTTAACATATGAAGCTTGTCTATTCCATTAACAATGTAAGTTGTTTTTATCTTTTCAAGCTATAGGGAGAGTTGTGTGAAGCCTAAAGTGAGCTCGAAGGCTTTTGATCAAATGGCTAGAGAGTATAACACTAAAAACTATAGAATCCTTGTGGAGATAAAAGGATTTGAAATACCATTCTCGGAGGAGGTAATAGAAGAAGAAATGACACAAGTTTTTCGCACAACCTATCCAAACCTTGTTGATTGCATCAAAACTGTGATAGCTAAAGAAATAATTCGGCCAGATTCACCTAGACTTTTGTTCCCATCAAACTTACTCTTAATTTTTCTGTCAAATGCCATGGATTTGCTTCAGTCTTTTGTTGCATTAAAAATAGTATACTTTGTATCAGTTTTACCAAATGCATTGGGGGAAAATGACCTTCTAAAGGCAGTCCAGAAATATAATTTGGACTTGGGAGAAGCATATGTAGCAAGCATCTTTCTGAGAAGCTACCTCAAGGAGAAGCAAGGTTTTGCAATTGTGTATGGAGCAGTGAGAAATGGATTAAGAGATGATGACCCATGGTTGTTGTATCGAATGATACCAATGCACTCTGGAGAATTGGGGCAGCAAATGGTTGACATGATTAAAGAAAAATATTTTGCCCTCTCCTATATTTTGCATAGAAGGAGGCAAATTGTTGTGCCTCACATTAACCGGCCACCTGGGAGACATGTAGAAGAATGGGCAGAGAGACAAGGAGATAACTTGCTTGATTTGAATGAAGTTGCACAAAATACAAATGAGGACGCAGAAGATATGATGGAGTGAAGTGGTAGAAAATGAGGAAGCAATTTTTTTAATATGCAAAATAGACAAGTATATAAGCATATGGATGATATGTAATTAATATAGATGATAGTTTGTTGATTACTACATCCTTGGTCATATATACAGTCGTTGATGAGATATGATTACCAGTACTATAATTCTGATATTTTGTAATTTTTTTGTTATATTTAATATAATTAATTAAGCCTAGACCTTTTATCGATAAAAAAAAACTATATTAAATAATTTCCTATTATGTTAATAATTTTACATTATTTTAAAATATAAATGAATTTATTGAAAATGAAAAAAATAAAAAGAATAGATAAGCTAGTATTGACCAACTCTATTATCAAAATTAATTATATATTTATTCATTATATTAATGAATCAATCTAGGCAACACATTCCTTGAAAGTTTTTTTTCATTCACACTTAACTTCTATGGCCCTCGAATCTATTGCCATATAATATTTATTTTAATATAAAAAGTCGTACATCAATGATTTATAATCCTTGGCTTATTAGTTCTTAGGTAGCAGGTATATATGCAGAATGCATTAAACCAGCAGCATGAGCGAATCACATTTTGCCATTTAACATATTGCCTATTTTTTTGTATAGTTTGAATTTGGAGAGCTATTTTATATATTGGAAAACTAGCATTTATCTATTTTTCTATTCGTCCGAGTAGCTTTATAAATCATTTCCGTTTTAAAAATTCAGGAAAATGCGAACGCATAAATTGATTGAATAAATTTAAGCAAAGGCATAGTTTAAAAGGTGGCGGCTAGAGGTACGTAATCCATGAATGCAGATTAAATGCATTAAAATATCTGGAAACAGCGAGCGCATAAATTGATTAATTAAAATTAAGCAAAGGCATAGTTTATCAAATTGGCGGGTAGACGTACGCATGCATGAATAAGAGTTAAATGCATTGAATGGCATTTGGCTCGAGGTGAAGGTGGTGGAGTCGCGTCGAGGCCACGCGTGGCTAGGGTACTTTGGTCATTTAATATAGAGTTGAGTTACTTGGTATGCATTTCTGTTACTTTGCGTGTGTTGTTTTTGTCTTCTTGTAAGCGGTGTTCTGATGGAGAGTTTTTGTGACTGAGCAGGATATGTTATAGTTGCAGAGTCCCCAGAAACGAGTTATTTGAGGTGATAATTTGGTAATTTTGAGAGTTTCGATACATTAAAACGCTGGACAGTGAGAGACGGATGGCTTGAGGTCAGAAGAGGTAAGTTTTCATTTTTTAGTCTATTTGATACAAGAAATGCAAGTAGGGTTTCATAGTGCTTGAAGGCATTTGTATACTTTGATTATAAATTCGTATTTTAAACTAATGTTAGTATTGTTCATTCGAATTTCTTGTTGAAATGCGAAGGTTTCATCTGCGTTTGATAGGAATTATGTAAAAATCCTCTTGTTCATTTTACTGTATGCATGTGAGTCGACAGTGTGTTGCTTTGAGCATTCTCGTTGTCATCAAAGCATAAAGGATAGAGGGGTTCTGTTAAAAGTCGTGGTTGTTGTCCTCGTAGGCATAAACCCGTATAGTAAACTATGTTTAGTATTATCTATTTGAATTCTTTTGTTGAAATGCGAAGGTTTCATCTGCGTTTGATAGGTATTATGTAGAAATCCTCTTGTTCATTTTGATTCATGCATGTGAGCCCTGTACAGTTTGTATTTCTTTTATTGTTGCAAAGTGGTCCCATAAAGAGTGCTTTGGAACCAAAATTATGTCAACGTGTGCGATAATGAGAGCTTCTCAACAATGAGTCGACAATATGTTGCTTTGAGCTTTGCATTGTCATGAAAGCATAAAGTATAGAGGGATTCTATTAAAAGTCATGGTTGTTGTCCTTGTAGGCATAAATGCAAACAACGGGAGCATAAAGAATGCAGTAGAAACCTTTTAGGTTTCGGCAAGCATAAAAATTCTGTCAGATGCTGTCGTTACTATTTTTGTATCTTGGAACAAAAATTATGTCAACGTGTGCAAAAATGAGAGCTTTCGAACAATGAGTCGAGAGTGTGTTGCTTTGAGCTTTTTTATTGTCATGAAAGCATAAAGGATAGAGGGATTCTGTTAAAAGTTGTGGTTGTTGTCCTTGTAGTCATAAATGCAAACAATGGGACCATAGAGAATGCAGTAGAAACCTTTTTCCTGGTGGCAAGCATAAAAATTCTGTCAGATGTCGTTGTTACTGTTTGTGTATCTTGGACTTATAAAAAACTATGCCAGAAATGTTGTTGAATCCAAATTACAATGTTGCCATAGAGCAGTTAAGTAATATTGCTTGATAGAACAGTTTTAGGCTTCATGCAAAAGAGCAATCGAGTTCATTGCTAGAAGATTTGTGGTCCAATAACCTGTCACAATTAGTTTGTGTAGTTAATCTTGTCTGCGTTTATACTTGTGTCTCTTGAACCTGGAAAAATGCTCGGTGGTGTTTAAATGGTTTTAGCTATTAGTATCCATGGCAGTAGGAGTACTTTATATTGCTATTCTTTTAGAAAAAACAAAGACATGGTTTTTGTTTTCTAATGAAAGATTTTTACATGGTGCAATGCTCTTGGCTGGAAGAAAAGAGGTCATGTAGCAGTGCAGCTGTGGCAAATCCTTCAAGCAAGTAGTACAAGGTGAGTTTCTAGAATGAACCTTCTCTTTTGTTTACAATTGCATATAGTAGACAGAGAAAAAGGTTAATTCAAGATTCTCACTATATTGATTGTACTTGTAATCATATCGCTGTTTTTTGTTACAAGGACAATCTTTGCAAATGGGTATTGTGAGTGGCATATGCTGTACGGTTCATAAAAATTAAGCAGTTGGGGTTCAAAAGTAGATCTCCGTTTCAAAAAATTAACTTTTCCAAATTTTGAGAGTTTGATTCTGAATCCATATGCATACTATGATTAAAACTATTGCCTAGAGGTGCATATTTCACATTTTGGCCTTTCATTGTACATCTTAAATGGAAGCTGGGCTTTGCATTGTTGCAATGCATTTGGATACTTTGATTGTGAAATCATAGTTTAGATCATTCTAAGTGTTATCGATTCAAACCTTTACTTGAAATACCAAGAACTCAGCTGAATCTTGGAGGCAACGTACAGCTGTCTATAAGTATCCTTTGTCACATTTCACTTTTTTATCTTTCAATCAAAGTCAATTAACAAAATAGTAGTTAGACCTAAAGAAGATTGAAGGACTATGCTGATAGAGAACGATATTAAATTGCTGTACAAACTTTAAAGCAAAATGCATTTTCCCTTCTATTTACTTTCATTGTACATCTTAAATGGAACTTGGGTTTTGCATTGTTGCAATGCATTTGGATACTTTGACTATAAAGTCATAGTTTAGCTCATTTTAAGTGTTATTGATTCAAATCTTCCCTTGAGATACGAAGGATTCATTTGAGTCTTGTAGGCAATGTACAGTGGTCCTTTAGGCAGAGCTTTGGAACCAATGAACTGTCATCAAGGATAGACGAATACTGTCAAATATTGTGGTTATTGTCCTCATAGGCACACATGCAGAATTTTGAAGCATGTAGAAAGCAACTTAACTCTTCAATAATCCCATGAAACATAGTCTTTGTATGCATCCATGCATACAGGTTTGCATGTATATATGTACGCATGTAATTATGTATATATGAATGCATGTATCTGTGTTGCCATGTGTGTATGTGTGTATATAACAGATTACTGTTGCATTTGTTTGAAATGCTTTTTTGTGTATGGCTCTAGCTAGCCATCCAGTCATATTGTGATTAAACAATTAAGAATAAGTGCTAAATAATTGAAAGTAAAATGACCCAATTCAGTTAGCAGATCAATTTTCCTCAGCGCTTTACATGTTAACTAAGAGCCCTGAAGCTTTTGCTGTTCATTGGCAGTCTTTAAAGCTCAAATGTCATAGTGTGTGTAGCATTCTACCAAACAGCTCTATCATTCATGATCATTTAGGCAAGTTCATATTTCCTTATTCATCCTTGTATTGTCCCATATCTAAATAATTAGGTAATTGCTACTTAGCCTTTAAGTACCTACTAATTGAAAGAAATAAATGATTGCAAACAACTTTGTGTGCATTTGAACTATTAATCAAATGCAACTAACAAGCTAGCCCTAGAAAACCATGTTTGTGTAAAAGTGTTGAGTACCATGTATTTGTGCATGGGTGTATATGAATACTATGAGTTGTGATTTGTACCATTGTGTAGCGCTTACTATTACTTGTACAACCAAGTGATATGCAAGTTGTATTCATAGTTCATAGCATCCAGATACATTCAAGGGCAGATACAAATCAAGGTTGTTAGCATCCTGATAAGAAAGATGATGAGATACATCCAATTAATGTATGTCACAACATCTTATAAACAATAATTCCCATCAAACGCAAATGAAACCTTCACAATTTAACAAAAAAAATTTGAATAAACAATACTAAAAGTAGTTTAAAATACGAATTTATTATCAAAGTATGCAATTGCCTTATAGCACTATGAAACCCTACTTGGATTTCTTGTATCGGGCAGACTAAAAAGGAAGAAGCAATATTGCTTAACTGCTCTATGGCAACATTGTAATTTGGATCCTACAACATTTCTTGACATAGTTTTTTAAAACTCTTAAGACAAAAAAACAGTAACGACTACAGCTAGCAGAACTTTTATGCTTGCTGGCAGGGAAAAGGTTTCTACTGTATTCTTTATGTTCCCATTGTTTGCATTTATGCCTATGAGGACAACAACCATGACTTTTAACACAATCCCTCTATCCTTTATGCTTTCATGACAACGGAAAAGCTCAAAGCAACACACTGTTGACTGATTTTTCAAAAGCTCTCATTATTGCACATGTTGACATAATTTTGGTTCCAAAGATGTCTTTATGGGAACACTTTGCAACAATTAGGAAAATTCAAAGTCTAGAGGGCTCATATGCATGAAGTAAAATGAACAAGAGGATTTCTGCATAATACCTATCAAACGCACATGAAACCTTTGCATTTCAGCAAGGAATTCGAATAGATAATACTAAAAGTAGTTTAATATACGGATTTATGCCTACGAGAACAGCAACCATGACTTTGATGACAATGGAATAGCTAAAAGCAACACACTGTTAGCTCATATGCATGAAGTAAAAAAGTAGTTTAAAATACGAGTCTATGCTTATGAGGACAACAGCCACAACTTTAAACAGAACTCCTCTACCCTTTATGTTTTGATGACAACGGAAAAGCTCAAAGCAATACCCTGTTTACTCGTAGTTCAAGTGTTGTCATTATTACATGTGTTTACTGAAACCTTTGCATTTCAACAAGAGGCTCGAATAAATAATACTAAAAGTGGCTTCAAATATGAATTTATAATTACAGTATAACAATGTCTTCAAAGCACTATGAAACCTTCCTTGTATTACTGTTTGCATGTGCCTGGTTTAAACATTTAATTATTGGTTCTTGATAATGGAATGAAATGAACTTGGACAAATGGAAATAGAATGACCGCATGGAATTGGAACATCAGTGTTTGCATGCGTTTACCATGCTAACAGATTTGCATGAGACTCCCTTTTCCATTATCAATTTTGTTCCCAATTTCATCCATGAAGAACTTTTTCAACTTCTAGATCCTGTTATTAGCCATCGCTTTGAACCATGGTTTCCATTTCTTTCATCAATGGATTCCATATCTTTGATCCATGAAGAAATTCTTTAGCTTGTGCTTCCATGTATTCTATATCTTTGAGGATATTCTTCATTGATGAAATTGGGAATACAATTGATAATGGAAAAGAGAGTGTTGAGCATAGTTTGAAAGTTGGTGGCTAGAGGTACATAATCCATGGATACAGATTAAATGCATTAAAATATCAGGAAAATGTGAGCGTAATGCATAGATGCAAATTAGATGCATTAAATGACATTTGGCTGAAGGTGAGTGCGCCGGAGTGACTTGGTGAACATGCATGAACAGGATACTTCAGCCATTTAATATAGAGTTAAGTTACTTGCTATGCATCTTCATTACTTTGAGTGTATTGTTTTTGTGTTCTGTAAGCCTGTGTTATGAAAACCTAGAATTTGCAGTTGCTTTGAGCTTTCTTGCTATCATGAAAGCATACAACAAAAAGGAATTTTGTGACCTGTTATAGTTAATGTCCTCCCAGGCACACATGCAAAATATGGAAACATATAGAATTTGGTATGAACAATGTTAGAGGAATCACATGAACAATAGAACTATTCAACACTGAACTCTATGCTTCTAATAATTACTGGAAATGCTGTCAATGCCATAGATGAAATGAAATGAAAAAAATTCTAGTTTCTGGTTTTCTTGAAATGCAATGAAAAAATTGCTATAAAGCCATAGGACAAGGTTGTGTAACATATTGCCATTCCCGTATCTAATTTATTTGGACACAAATGCTTAACATACTTGATTGCAATAGTAACGTGTCTACGAAAGTAGGACAATAGAGATCATAACTCAGTAGTTTTTAGTGTGAGTGTATATGTATCCTGACACATATAAGCTTGATCTGGCATTCATGAATACAATTGCTATATACAGTGAAATAGCTAATTAGTATTACTATATGCAATATCCATATAACATAATAAATTGGTACAAGGCTAGACTGACAGATCCATAAGTAAATGGATGCATGTATATGCAGTTGCATATAGGAATACGTACAGGCTTAAATGTGTACATGGCCGCATGAAAATGTGCATATGTGCATATGGACATAGAGGCATATATACATGTAAATATGCATGCATGCAGCGTAAGCAACATATGGATTTGTGTATACAGGAGTGTGCACTATACATTACAATGCATGATGGAAAAGTCGCTATAAAGTACAATGCATTAAAGCAGGTCCAAGACTTGGTTACAGTAATAGCATAAAAAATGATAAAAGCTAAACGAAAATAACCATTTGTTCTCTCAAGTAACTTGTTAATGGGTGTAGATCCAGATCTTTACAGTAATAGCATAAAAAATAGTAAAAGCTAAATGAAAATAACCATTTACTGTCTCAAGTAACTTGTTATTGATCCAGATATTTCCTTGAAATACAAAGGATCCATCTGAGTCTTGTAGGCAATGTACAACTGTCCTATAGAGAGAGCTTTGGAACCATTGAACTGTCATCAAGGATAGAGGAATACCGTCAAATATTATGGTTATTTTCATCATAGGCACATGTCCAAAATATGGAAGCATATAGAAAACAAGTTAACTCTTCAATAATCCCATGAAACATAGTCTTTGTATGCATCCATGCATACAGGTTTGCATGTATATTACAAGCATCTTGCACTTGGCTCATGCAAATTAAGTCAATTCTATCATTAATCATAGTGATAGCAAACAAATGCTTGTTAGATGATCTCATTGTTTAAACCTTTCTTGCATTTCCTGGTTACATGTCCCTGGTTTAAACATTTAATTATTGGTTCTTGATAATGGAATGAAATGAACTTGGACAAATGGAAATAAAATGGTCCCATGGAATTGGAACATCTATGTTTACATGGCTTTAGCATGATAACAGATTTGTGTGCATGAGACTTATTTGAAACTCAAATGTCATGCTGAATGTGACATTTCTTGTATGAAATAGACTTCAAAATGAAAAGTTAC
>VDFB02336333.1:0-18720 GCA_007258455.2 Sequoia sempervirens
AAAAATCTAAACATCACCATCCCTGATAGGAGGACCGAGGTCGACCCTATTCACTTCAAAATCACTTGTTGCCGCTTGAGAAACATCTCTCTGCACAGAAGGGTATGCAATTTCCAACTGGAGTGTCCCTGATTCTATGTCATCTATAAGTCTAGCGGCAGTCTTTAGCTTCTTAGGTTTAGGAGTTGATGTCCTCTGTAGCAATTGACCTACTATGTCCTGCTTAGGCAAGCTAGACTGTATGGCTTTCCTTTTTCGGGACAGTGAATCTTCTAGCCAGGCTAGTGTTACTGCGACTTTAGTTGCCTTGACACCGGGGGACTCAAATAGTGTCTGAGTGACTGGAGGGGTGTCTCCTGCAGGTGCAGTTGTCCCTGGCCCTTGAGAGGGGTTCACCTCTCTGATAGGTGATTCATTCTGAGAGGGAGGGGAATCAACATTCAGGTTTTCTAATCCTTCCTCTTCCTCTTCTCCTTCGTTATCCTTCTCCAGAATAGGCAAATTGAAAATATCATCCCCACAGGTCTGTGAGTATACATTTCTTTCTTGTGGATCCTCATCGCCGCCTCCTTGGGCACCTAATGATAAAGACTGAGGAGCATTACTAGTTGTTTTCCTGCTGGCGAAGGCTTGGGAGGTACTTTTAGTAGGTCGTGGGTCCTTTGATCTAGTGCAAGGGCGAGATTGCTCAGTTTTCTTCTTAGTAACCCATTCCCTAGTCCTAGTCAAAACATCAACAGTCCTGGCTTCAATAGTTTCCTTTTCTTTAAAGCTCCAATCCATGGCAGGAATGGGTCGGCTCTCTATAAGCTCAGTATATACTGGGTCAACCATGTCCGAGCCATCTTCAATAATACCTTGCAAATCCCATTTCAAATCATAAATGATAATTTGCTCCACTGTTAATCTCATCCAACTTCTTCTTACCTCATATTCATCAAAGCAGTCAGCTCAGTAAGCCTCAAGGTTGGATTAGTGATTGTAAGTAGGACCTAGCTTCAAGTTGTTCTTAATATAGTCTTTCAAGTCAAAAGCAACACGCTCATCATATGAGGGCATGTCATACCTAGACAATTTTGTTTCAATATTCAAAGCATCAGACATAGATTGGCAACTATATGCACCAAAACCAAATGGAAAACTGACTGTCAGCCTCTTTCTACTTGGGCACAATCTATTAACATCAGCCAATTGCCTGCTAACCTCAATAATCACCCATTTGTCTTCAGGGTACCTAGGCAATTTAATAGGAAAACCTACATACCCGCCTACTCTTATGTATGAAAACCTCTGGAATTGGATAAAGTGGCTACCATAAAAATCAACAAACTACATGGCCTCTGGAGACAACCTCATTCAAAACGTCCTTGCAATTCCCTGACCATCCTCATAGTAAAAGTGTCAGTAATCCTCCTGAAATGTAAGAAGCTTTTGTGCAATTGGATCTTATCAAAGTAGTCATCAATTGGTATCTTGTCTGGCGGTAAATCACTTGGCCTTAATCCAGGCCAGGGTTGGGTGTTGGCAAGGGCATATATCAAATATGACGACATGAAGAGAAACCTATTTAGAGTGAAGAACATCATCAACTCATGCACGCGGCCACTGATAATCTTAGCCCAATCTAGGAATTGTTCCCCATTCAATATGATTTGGATGAAGAAATATATCCATTCATCAAAACTATGAACATTTCCACTACCCCTGACCCTGTGCAGCAACACAACAATATCGGCTACTTCATCTACAAAGTGATTCCTATGCAGGTTGCGAGCCAACTAAGACGTACCCTTCTTTGGTTTGGTTAGCCAGTTCTTCGCTATTACATTCTTGTAGACCCCTTTCTTGGCAGTAAACTCAATCTAAGAACTGGTCATGTCCGTGGGCGAGTATTTGTCTCTTTCTGGAGTCCTCAAACAAGACGCGAAGGTAGACCTTTGAATTTTCAGAATAAGTCTATTTTCTTCTGTCCTAACCTCCCGTGTCTGTGTGTTATAATGTTTGATACATTCCAACACTAATTCGGGACATTGCACTGCTATTGGAAATGCGGCGGCCTCAATTAACCCACTACTTACTACTCTTTCAATGATAGGTGGAGGGTTAGGTTTGTTAAATTTGTTCCGCAATTCATCTAAATTAACAGGCCCTAGCCAGGTATCACCAATTTCAAGCCCCTCATAGGTTAACCCAGACACATACTCATAGCCAGCATATTTAACCCTTGCCATTTGCAGCAGTGACTCTTGACAATGTATATTCTTCAATATAGGAGTAAATAATTCAAAAAACAATTGCAATGAATGGAAACTGAAATACCTCTAATGGCAACCCTGCAATTTGAACCGTGCGTCTTCTCCAGCTCGTCCTCGGGAATTGTCGCAGTAAGAATGTTTGTTTGTCCTATTTTATCAAACACAGCTTCACAAAAAAAACATGGGAGTAGATGGACATTAATGTCTTGATTTCACATTAGGACACGTGGTAGCTATCGCTTTCACCATTCCACACATAACCGTCTTTTAAAAATTTGAAAACAAATGTCTATGGGTGGTAATAAAAAAGGTTCAGAGAACTCCACAAATATGCGCCCGGTTTCGAAAGTTATGGTGAAAGACCACCCAAGCTAATAGTCATCACACTAGCAACAAGGTTCAACAAAATACATAAAACACCGCCCGGGTTAAACATTTGAAAGAGGTAAAAGAGGCACGGGCGGCAAAGTGAAAGGGTTGACAAACCACAGAAAACACCACTCGAGTTCGCACTGAGGCATGAAACGCTGCCCGTGTTAGAATGAAATATTTTTGGATAGGCGAAAAACTCTATGGAGTGGGAAACGAAATAATAGCAACACTGCAAAAGCTTGTTCTGTAGAGGACGATGAGGCACTACTACCAAACTGCTGTTTCCAGCATTCTTGCCGCAAGAAGATGGTACAAAGCTCCAGAAACTTCAGATCAACATTAGTAGATGTAATGTTAAGGGTTTCAACAAAGTGCTCATAGGACTTCGGTAGACTTTTCAAGGTGATTACTACCATATCCTCTTCCTCCATCTTCTGACCAATCGCCTCCAACTGATCATGAATGTCCTGAATCTCTATCAAATGCTCCTGTAAGGACATTCTCTCATCCATCATGATGGAGAACAGCTGGTTTTTCAGAAAGAATGCACAGCTCTTGTCGAAGGTCTCATGCAAGTTTTTTAGATGCTCCCAAATCTTGGCAGCTGTTTTGTCGGATGGAACCTATGGAAGTCGATTATCAGTAACTAAAAGTTTAATGAGCATCACTGCTTCACGATTTTGCTCATCAAAATTTTCCTGGGTTTATCTGTAGTTGTGGGACGCGTGAACAATCTGATCAAGGCAGCGATATTCAAAGATGGTCATCATTCGCTTCTTCTAGGTATTATAATTTTTTCCATTGTCACTAACTGCCTTCCAACATAATGTTGGTTAAACTCGCCATCTTGCATGCTTTTCAATCCACAAAAAACGAGACAACCAGAAGAGGCGATAAGCTGATTGTAGACAAAAAAACTAAGGCATGGATTCCAATGCAGAAATAATGACAAAAAAATAGATTCAAATCTC
The DNA here is from genome assembly GCA_007258455.2 of Sequoia sempervirens. Taxonomy (NCBI): domain Eukaryota; kingdom Viridiplantae; phylum Streptophyta; class Pinopsida; order Cupressales; family Cupressaceae; genus Sequoia; species Sequoia sempervirens. The sequence goes on from VDFB02336333.1 coordinate 3,599, forward strand.
GAGGCAAAAATAGGTACAGGTGACATGCATCCCAATGTACGGATTTTTGATAGACCCGGGAAAAAACTGACGAAGACCCTAGCCGGCTGGAAAAGAGTCTGCAAACTAGAAAATTTGTGTAGAGTACGAAACAGGTGGCACCCAAAAAATTTGAAAAATTGCCACAATTTTAATAAATCCTTGGCCAGCAGAATATAGCAAAATTTTGACAAACCCTAGTTTGCCTCAAGCAGAACCCTGGCCACGAGCAGAGAAGAGTCGGCCTTGAGCAGAAAGGAAGGTCGCAGGCAGAAAATACGAGCAAAAAACCTGTCAATTGTGGCAGAGATCCCGTCGCGGAACCTTAAAACAGAGCCATGAAACAAGTGAAAAATCCTTCCTAACCAAAAAATGCGGCCACGAAAATGGGCCAGAAGAAACACTTCGTGCAGGTTCTACAAGTCGTGTAGTCCAGAGGAAAGGTCACGCGCAAGTGCGGACTAAGAACACCCTCAACGGCCTTTGGAATGGTCCTCTGAAAATCGTAAATAGGAAACACGAACGCAACAAAAGCACAGGCAGGAAAACGAACACAGGAAGAGTCGTAAAAAAACGACCTTCAGTCCCGTCCAAGACCAAATTCGAAAATTTCTAAAATTTTTCCAAAAACAAAAGAAAATTTTCTCTCGAAAAAATTCTTTGGAAAAAATTTCGAATTTTTAAAAGGCTCTGATACCATATTATGCAAGTAGTTGGTAAAATAATTTGATGTATTTACAATGAGCAAAAATGCTCAATAAATAATTTACAAGATTTACAAAAACAGAAAGTTTCTAAAAAGAAACTTCAGAGAAGATCAAAGACGATCTAATCACCAAAAATACAATATATTACAAAGTTGAGCATTAAATAAATAATTAGGAAACATTATTTTAATACACTTGTAACATATTTAAATATTAAAAATGTCATTTCTCCCTATTTTATTTCCCCAAGCCCAGGAGAAATAGAAAATAGGCTTAACAAACATCTTGGAATCTTATGAGAAAAGTGGACATGATAGCATTGTTGTCTATTCTTGATTGACAATGATTTAAAACACATTAATAGGATATCCCCATAAATCCGTGCCTCTTTAATTCAATTATTGAACCAATGTAATCTTCCATTTCTAGTCAATTCCAGCATTCTTGAACACCCCCAACTTTCTTGGAGAATGCCAAGTTTATTGGGAAAATATTCTAATATTGGCATAGAGTTCCTAGAGCCAAGATGAGTACAATGGTACTTTCCATGTGTAGATCCTGGGAGCACTCCACATTCTTGGAGAAGTCCATCGTCTTGGGAGAGCACCAATTTTTATATAGATACATATCTTATACACTTAATGTATTGGTGGTGTGGTCCAAATTCATATTTTGGGCTGTTTTAATATTTTTTGTAACTTTGGTGGTTGTGCGGAAAATAATTAAATTATTAAATAATTAAATATTTAAGTTGTCATAATTTAAAAAATAGAAAACAACAATTATTCAAAAAGGGGTTGTTATATGGAGACATATAAGTATTTTTTAGCTCAAAAGTAAAGTTGAATTAAAAGGTCACTTTAGGCCGGAAATTAACAAGTTATGGAAAATAATATTTAATTATTTTTTACAAAGGTATATAAAGAGAATAATTCAGGAAGAAAAAGGCATTTTTTGTTGTTTTATTTTACAAACCCAATTTGAAGAGGTGAGCAACTGTTCATCTTCGAACTAGAACAGAAACCCTACAGCGAAATCGGTTTCGAGGATGGAAACCCTCCTAGCCAATCTATAGGTAGATTCATTACAGGATTCATAGGTGCACTTAAATTGGTTCTAGGTATTTTAATTTATCAGTCCCAGTTGTAAAAAAATTATAGAAATTCTACAAGCAGTGTTATAAAAATTAAATGTGGGCTTTATGGAGGTTTGAGGAGCCTAAAAATTGGTCGTAGCAATTTTTATATCAGCTGCCTCTCCTATTTCCTTGAGTTGGAAGATTGTTGTTCAATTGTGATGTGGCGTGGCAATGTATTAAAAAGGGTATCTCTGATTGTGGTAGCATGAAAGTCAAAAAAGTGATTTCTTAAGGACTCCTAATGCATAGGACACTTCAAAACTAACTGCTTAGCTTTTTATTGATATTTCAAGTTTTCAAAGGCATTGCACCTTTTGGAAGCATTGTGTGGAGTTTAAAAACAAAAAAATGGGTGCATTGTTGAGTATCCTAAAGTTGTTAGGACGCTATAAACCCAATTGCAGCTCCTTGACACTTTCAAATATGAATAACAACAGGTGAGAGGGAAGGCATAGCAAATAAGGAGAGGCATTCTTTATTCCATCCGCACAGAAAATTCTACATTTATGCTACAATACCACTTACACTAATGAGATGCACTCTTCTACTGCCTTTTGAATGGATTCCTACTAGGTCATGTTTTCAGTTTTCATGTTGGATAAGGATCTTTGCTTTCTATTTTAATTATCAAACACTACATGTAAACTTATAAACATAAACTATATAACTGTAAAAAATTTAACATTGCAGATAAAATTGTAATTTATTTCAGGAACATAAAGCAGATTCATTACTATATAATATTATACTGAAATGTAAATGAGTATTCTTTTTCTAGGGACCGGTTTGCATCATTAGTTTTATCTATACCTCGAGAGATTCATCACCCTTTGGTGTTAGGAGAGTCCTAGTGTAAGTAAGTTCTTCCCAGACTGTCAAAACTAGCCCCCTTAAACACGGACATCCCAATAAAGACATTATTAGATCTTGCACTTTCCGTCTTGAGGTGACAGATAAAAATGTACTTGGTTCTGCTCCTCTGAGCTTGGCTACATAGGAATGACAATGCTCTTTTCCAACCTTGGTCTCCGGCTTTGATCTTCATCATCTCCTTGTTTCATTGACAGGTCGTTCCCTCACATGACTATTTGTAATTTTTTAATTATATTCAGATCATACAGTTTGAGGTTTTGAAGAATTTGAATTTATCCCATCTTGTTATGTTTACATTCCTTTTGTGTTCTAATCCTAGGTTGCTTTTCAGATCCTAGGGTTCTTTTACCCCAATTCTTTTCTGTGTAGCTGAATGTTGTAATACATCCCATTGACCTACTTTTGGTCTTTAGTCAACATTAATATGATTTAATTTTTCCTTCTTTCAAGTTTCAACAAAGGAAATAAGTATTAATAGCTGAAAATATTGAATAATAATTAACAGGATTTATCCCAAGAAGAAGCATTTAACATTCTCATAATAGTACCAGATATATCACAACATATACGTCCACTGGCATAAGCACATGCCCATCTATAGGGAAAAAAATCAATCCAAAACTTGTGAACATAGCATAAATGTATCAGAAAGTACATTTGTGTAATGTTATATAAAAGTAGAGACAAAATAAGCATGCCCTGTTCATTATGCATGCAATTTAAATAACTACTCAAGTTGAACCAAAGAGCGCACTGGAATTCCAAAAATATACCATAGGCTGAATTGAAAAGATCACCATATTGTTAGAATACTAGCTTCTTACACATGTTTATACAGTAGGCTACAGAATAAAACAAACAATTCAAGATCAATTCATATTAAAGTTCTACATAACATCAATGAATTAAACAAAAAAGGTGAAAACCTCGTAGAATTTTTGCAGAGATGAACACGACACAAAATCCGGTACAATCACATCAAGAGCCCCTGTTGCATCCACCAACTGCAAATGTCCTGATTGGACAGAAACCTGACACAAGATTTCAACATAGATTCATTGTTATTTACACTCGCTGCATTTCAATATCTTTTGGCTGTACTGCAAGCTATTCTAATAACTTGCAAACCAAAGCATGAGCTCGATCTACTTGAACTTTCAAATTTTGTGATGACCATCTTGTACAGTCATTTTTCTAAATAAATATTCTTTCCTTCTTGATATAATTTAATGCAGTTTCTTTTATGATGACCTTGTTATTCAGATAATCTATAAGATCTAATACAGCAAAAGATCTGAAGCAGAGACAAACAAGTTTCTAAAAAGGTAGATATTGGTCAATTGCAAGCAAAACTATTGCACATATCCTAAACTAGAGTATCCGTTCAAAATAGAAAGGATGTGCAAATCTATGTGCGGTATGATTAGTGATGGTCTCAAAGAATATTTTACAGAAACATAAGGATATTTCTACAGTATGAGACACTTACTGACAAAATCATATAATAAGAGAACCCTTGGTTCTTTCAAATTATCCAACATTGGATTTCACACACAGCACCAGGAAATTTAGTCTATTGCTTGTAAAGATTTGTAATGCTTTCCTTTTAAGTGGCAATGATAAAATCATTTCTGGTATGAAAGATACGATCATTTAAATTATTTCTCTCTTAGCTATTTGAACTAGAAAAGCACGGTTCAAATTCTGTCAAAGATTGAAGAAGAGTGAAGAACCTATGAAGCATGCCTTTAGGTTCTTGATCTCTTTCAAAATGATCTATGGAGAACATCTATAGGTCAAATGAAGCATAGTTGAAAAACTCAGACTCGGCAATAACTCGGCAGGCCCAAAAATTTTAAAAACTTGGGACTCGGCAAAAACTCGAGGAAACACTCGGCAATAACTCGGCAAATTTATCGAACATTTGAAAATACATAATTTTTTAAAATACTCTTAAAAAATACATAATTTGTAGAACATAATAACATATTATTGATTTCATCATATATAAATTAAAATATATATATATTTATATTGAAAACAAATTACTATAAATAATTTTTAAAAATTCAAAAATATTAAAAAAATAACTATATATTTTAACTTTGAAATATTCTAAATTTATAAAAAAATTAAAATATTTAACAATGTTAAAATGTTATTTAAAAAACTAAAGCAATTAAAAAAGTTCCAAACAATCTTAATAACGAATATTGTATGAAACTACTTCACCTAGATATTAAAAGGATTGGGTAAACGAAACAGTATTCGAAACAGTGTTCAAGATGGGGTAAATGAAAGAAAAATGCAACAAGATTAAAAAACCCTATCAAAAATGTTTGGGGAAAACACAAAATGGATGAGAAAAGACAGCATTTAATGGATGAAACGCAGCAGATTCTTGCATATGATTCAACCTTCAAGTGCCCTCGCGTTGCGTCTTGAAAGATCCCTTACCGATTCTACCCTAAATTTTTCAGTTTTTCCCTCTTGCCATAATGTCAAACAATTGTCTTGCATGGTCTGATTTGGTTTTTCTGATTGTTTGTTTGAGTTTCATTGCTTGTTTTTCATTGCAAAATCATAAAGGAAACAATAGAAATGAAAGAGAACTATTGCATAAGTGAAAGACAACAATTGCAACTCAATAGAACCCCCTTTTCAGCTATATCAGATCTGATTACAAGTTTTAGAGGTTTGATATACATTATATCAGACTGTAACAACAATCTAAAACCCTTATATAATGCAATATTTGACTACCCAAAATGATAAACACATACCCGAATGTATAGCTCCAATTGTAGCTTGATTATTGAAGCCAAATTATGGATCACTTCGCTGTTACAACTTCAAACGATATGGCTGAGTATGATGACGAAATAAGTGTTGTAGAGAATCACCAATAGGCTGGAAATAATGATAAAAATCAGGAACATCAACCTTTTACCAAACTCTAGGTGCCTCCCAAAATACCCAACAAGCAACCTTGATCAAAACTCCACGAATAAGGTACCAAATCGAAGATAAATTGTTGCCATGGAAGAATATGCAATAAAATTAAATACCCATGTGCCTTAGCTGCCAAAAACTATCAAGATCTGCAATTATTTTCTGATAACTCCCTGCTGCAATTAATTCTAAGTGCAAATTAACCTGTAATGAAGTCCAATGATGCCCAAATGGAAACCCAGAGTAGATTTCCTTGTTCTGTGAACTGGGTTTTCGTCCAATCCACTATCCTCCAAGGGATTTCGTCCTCAAAAGAATTGTATGCTGCTGAAACCCTCTTCCAAGAGCTCAAACCTGCAATTGCTTTTGTAAAAATGAGAATAGAATGCTCAAAAAGGAGCCCAACACATTGCTTTATAACCTCTCATGGACTTTTTTTCAATAAAATAATTTTCTTGAGGGTCTTTCCTCATCCAAAGAAAAAGGCCACTTTTTAAAAACAACTTGAGTTGCTAGGATGGGGCACTTTTCACTATTCACCTTATGATTTTCAGTTACTATTCACCTTTTACTATTCCATTAAAGCAAACCTTAATATTTTCACTTTAACCTTGGATTCATCAACTGAACTCGAAACTGAAAAGCTCATAAGGCTCCCAGCTAAACTCCACAGCACACGGTTGGGTCTCCTAACCATTCTGTTGACCTACGAGAACCCTAATAGTAGGCCAACCTCCACTATAGACCGAGTTGTCTAAGGAAGGGACATTACAGTCCTCCCTTCTTGGGATTGCTTGCCCCCAAGCAACTGCAAAGCTGGATGCTAAAGTATCATCTCTCCTTCCCACATGGCATCCTCCAATGGCAAGTCTCTCCAACAAACCAAATACTCTTTGATCACTTTGCTCCTCAACCTCCTCTCCCTCATGTCCAAAATCTCAGCAGGAATCAAAACCAATTGGCCCTTCTCATCCAATGGAGGCAACTCAGGTGAAGAAACAACATGCTGTCCAAGAGCCTTCTTTAGGCAAGATACATGAAAGACATTGTGTATCTTACCTTCGGAAGGTAACTCAAGCTCATAGGCTACCCCTCCAATCCTCCTCAATACTCTGTATGGACCATAAAACTGAGGCTTGAGTTTTTCTGCCCCACTCTTCTTAAGTGTACCCTATCTATAAGGCTATAGGCGCAAGAAAACCATGTCCCCAACCTCAAATGTCCTCTCAATCCAATGTCGATCTGCATACATCTTCTGCTGATTTTGGGCGTGTTGAATATTATCCTTAAGTGCCTTAAGGATATCCTGTCCATCCTGTAACCAATCCTGAGCTCTAGGCGCTCTACTATCACCCAACGCTAAGTCTACAAAAGATAAAGCATCATGACCATACAATGCTCAAAAGGGGGTCATACCAATAGACATGCGGTAAGTAGTATTATAACAATGCTCAGCCATATACAACCTTATCACCCATGCCTTTTGTTGACCCAAAACATAGTTACACAGATAACCCTCAAGCAAACACGAAACAACCTACTGCTCCACTCCGATTAAAATACCCAAACACCACAAACCGTGAAGCAACATATTGAAATCCATGTGAAATAATGTACCAAGCAAATCAATACACGGTTCCCAAATCAAAATATAGAACCTGCTATATGAGATGTAGAACATCAAGACAATGTGAAAATGAATTCCCACATGCCAAGAAACCAACACAAGTGGCCACCAAACCTTGTTGTCATAACTCAGACCAACAACATACGTGTTGTCATCTAACCAAAGCAAATCAAAATTACCCATCTCATACCTTATGTCCCTCCAATAGACTTCATGCCACACACTCCCAAGCAACTCAAAAGCTGATGTAGACCATGCTAAATCTGGAAGTGCAATGGAAACCCAAGTAGGACAGCCACTAATCCGTGAAGTGCCAAATAAAATGAAGTCACCTACCAACGAATATATCGTTGTCATATCATAAGATATTGGTGACATAACCAAAGAGGGGCTATGGATGCCATCAACATCCATCAAAGACAACCCTTGAGTGGTCGATCCACTATGAGTGTCATCAAAAGAATCTTCATCGTAATCATGAAAATGATCAACAACTGAATTTTCTGAATTGGCCAAACTTTGCTCATCATCATCTATGGAGTGGTGAATGACATGAATTTGTTGAAGATGAAGTTTTAGCTTGTTGAGCCAACATCTTAGCTCGCTTTTCCTTTTCTAACCATCCTTCATTCAACTTTTGGGACTGCTCTATATCAGCTGCTCCAAAGTGTCTAAAATCAGTCTTATAATAAGATGCATCATATAAATTACCATAACCAATGCATGCATCTTGTGTACTAACATTTACTAACTCTTCTTCACAAGTTTTTCCATGTGTAATGGTAGCAATCTCATAAGAATGACGAAGAAGAATGTCACTATCCCAAATCAGACCTTCGGGATCCTCTTCTATGCATGCATTGTAGTCATCAAAGAACATCGAGTCTTGATTCATCTCATGCTTTTCCCAAGTGATTAGAGATGGAAGTGGCTCAAAGAAATCTTCATCTTGGATGCTATGATATTTAAAATCAGACTGCTTGCATTCTAAAATTTTCATTTCATTCTCAAGTGGGAATAGATAGTGGTTGTCTCCATACTGAAAATCAAAACCTTTGTCTAGCTCCATTGAAGTAATTTCATGATCCTCAACACAAGTTGAATGTTCTTCATCAATTTGTTCAATTTCTACACTTCTTGCATTAGCATTTTTTCTTTATAGAAGTAGTTGTTATAAGTGACTAATTTTCTGAATTATGCAATGAATTAGACATAAACAAAAGAAGACAAAGTTTAACTATCTCTTTGTCCTTATCCTTTACCAATTTGACTGCCATGTCCTTGCCTCTAAGCAACTGCAAGTAATCCTCTTTTATCAACTCCAAAGCCTCCTTGAAAGAGTGTGAATGTGAATGAGAGATACCATGTCCCATTCCTTTTTGTCCTTCCTCTCTTTGGGTTGTCCAAATTAAGCCTTCTATGTGTTTGTGGGTGCTATACAATCTTGACAATGTTTGAACAATTTTATCATCCTTCACCACCAATTGATCATGCAAGTCTTCCAAATCCAAAGGCTTTTGTTCCAACTGTCCTTGGCTGCCATAGACTGATTTTTCATCATGTGTAGGGGAAGTAGAATCAATTATCATTCTAGAAGAAGCATTAAGATCACCCAAAGAATCCATACAATTGCTGTCCATATCACTAGCATGTTCCATGCTTTTGTAATCTTCAAGGTTAGAGTGCACTTGCATACACTTTGCAACCCCAATTCGTAGCATTTCATGTCTTGCAGCTTTGTCTTCAACATGTTCAGTCAAAGTATCATCATCATAAGTTGATATATTTTCCATTACTAACCAAACCCAAGATGTAGTATGCAAAACAAACCACACATTATCAAAATGCAAGATCTTCTTAGTCGACAGCCACTTAGTCTCCATAATCAGCTCTTTAAGACCAAATGCTTCATATGATCTTAACAATTGTTCTTTCATTGTAGGTGATGCATGACTAACCAAATTGAAATGAAATATGTTACATTCCATACAAATGGATATATCACTTGTGGCTGGTCCATCAAGTGTGTAACTATTATCATCATTGTTTTGAGCCTTCAAGGAGCTCTCTAAAAGAGAACAATCATAAACTCCAGGATGCAAACTAGACCAAACTGAATATCCTAAATCATTCCTCCTTTCTTCTTCACACAACTCAACATTCTCTTCTTGTGGGCTTACCTCACAAAGCTCTTCCCTTGTATGCTCATCATCTACACATTGGAAGAAATGAGGACCTAATGTATGACTCTCTTTGTCTTCTTGCATTATCAAGCTGATTGCATCTTTCCTTGACCTCTTGCAAGTGTTGTCTTGCTTGGGCAGCAAGCATCTTGGCTTTTTTGGCTCTTAGTGACCACCCATCACACAACCCTTGTGTCCTTTTAACATCTTTCACAGTATGGTGAATAAAATCAGGACCTTTGTGGCTTGAATCCACAATATATATCTCATGTGTTACACTCTCTATTTGAGTACCCTAATAGGAAGACTCGACAACATCATTACCTTCATGTGAAATGGATGCTACCTCATGATTAGAACTGTTGTTGCAAAAATCACAATAGGTGTCATACCCTGGTGTCATGACTTCAACATCTCCAATGGGCTGATCCATGATTGTAACCTCTTCCACTTAGTGATCAACATGTTGACTCAATGGTGTGATATGAATCTCCACTTGATCCAAAGTTATTTCTTCTTTAGGACTCACCTGATGACTGATTTTCGCATTCATTGTGATCACTAGTAGGCTACAAACTACAAACAAGTGATTCTTCTACCATTCCTTGTTCTTGCACATTAAGCTCTTCACTTTTCCCAATGGTTTCTCTCCTATCTTTTGATATTTCTTTCATTTTTCGCTGCTGATACGGACTTGAAAACATCAAGTCATCTTCATCCTCATCCGGTATACCCAAGAATTGTGTGAAGGAAAGCATGTCTTGTATCTTTTGAGGAAGAGAGCGATACTTGTCATAGCTGGCAATAATTTCTTTATTTGTTGGTGAAACATGAGGACTCTTACTTGTTCTAATAGATGGAGATGATCCACTAGAGTACCCAAATTTCTTTGAAATTGTATCATTCAATCGCTGCAATTGACAGTTGATCTTATGTTGTGACTATTCTAACTCTTCCCACACCTGTGTATCCTTAAGCAACTTTTCCATGATGACTCATCACGCTGCCCAACTGAAAATTAAACCAAACGAAAGTACACAGAACTTTGAATGCACCCAATAGGCTGGCAAGATCCAAGCTTTGATACCACTGAAAGATCCCTTACCGATTCTACCCTAAATTTTTCAGTTTTGCCCTCTTGCCATAATGTCAAACAATTGTCTTGCATGGTCTGATTTGGTTTTGCTAATTGTTTGTTTGAGTTTCATTGCTTGTTTTTCATTGCAAAATCATAGAGGAAACAATAAAAACGAAAGAGAACTATTCCATAAGTGAAAGACAACAATTGCAACTCAATAGAACCCCTTTTTCAGCTATATCAGATCTAATTACAAGTTTCAGAGGTTTGATATACATTATATTAGAATGTAACAACAGTCTAAAACCCTTATATAATGCAATATTTGACTACCCAAAATGATAAACACATACCCAGATGTATAGCTCCAATTGTAGCTTGATTATTGAATCCAAATCATGGATCACTTCGCTGTTACAACTTCAAACGGTATGGCTGAGTATGATGATGAAATAAGTGTTGTAGAGGATCACCAATAGGCTGGAAATAATGATAAAAATCAGGAACATCAACCTTTTACCAAACCCTAGGTGCCTCCCAAAATTCCCAAAAAGCAGCCTTGATCAAAACTCCACGAATAAGGTACCAAATCGAAGATAAATTGTTGCCGTGAAAGAATATGCAATAAAATCAAATACCCATGTGCCTTAGCTGCCAAAAACTATCAAAATCTGCAATTATTTTCTGATAACTCCCTGCTGCAATTAATTCTAAGAGCAGATTAACCTGTAATGAAGTCCAATGATGCCCAAATGGAAACCTAGAGTAGATTTCCATGTTCTGTGAACTGGGTTTTCGTCCAATCCACTATCCTCCAAGGGATTTCGTCCTCAGAAGACCTGTATGTTGCCGAAACCCTCTTCCAAGAGCTCAAACCTGCAATTGCTTTTGTAAAAATGAGAGTAGAATGCTCAAAAAGGAGCCCAACACATTGTTTTATAACCTCTCAGGGACTTTTTTTAATAAAATTCAATAAAATAATTTTCTTGAGGGTCTTTCCTCATCCAAAGAAAAAGGCCACTTTTTAAAAACAACTTGAGTTGCTAGGATGGGGCACTTTTCACTATTCACCTTATGATTTTCAATTACTATTCACCTTTTACTATTCCATTAAAGCAAACCTTAATATTTTCACTTTAACCCTGGATTCATCAACTGAACTCCAAACTAAAAAGCTCTTAAGGCTCCCAGCTAAACTCAATACTCGTTCCCCAACCATTCTCACGAATCACGGGACCCTAATAGTAGGCCAACCTCGCTTATAGACCGAAATGCCTAAGAAGGGACATTGCACGCCAGAAAAAATGTCATCACATCTTTTTAAAACCCCGCCGCATCTATGGAATATGTGAAATGAAGGGTCGTCGCCAAGATTTTGGCATATTAGATTTCGCTAATCCTATCCTTGGTGATATTTTCACAAAACCCAATTTCCATTTTCAATGATTTTCATCGCTAAAATAAGCAGGATTTTTCTAGAAAAACGCTGTGGCTAGTCATTGTTAAAGTTACCGGGCCACCAATTTAAGGGTGCTCTCACATTCGTGCATCGCTTCTCAGACGCTTCTTTCAACCTTGAAATCATAGTTGAAAAACTCGTGTAAAACTCGCCTGACTCGCGAGTAATCGCGTGGCAAAGTGTGGGGCGAGTTACTCGCATAAAAACTCGCAGCCGAGTAATGGTTAAAAATCGCGGCGCGTCATCTGCTAAAAAACGCGAAAAATCGCGCGTGAAAGAGGGAAAACGCGGGCACCACAGTGAAAAACGTTTTTTTTAATTTTTGCCCTAAGTTTTTTCGAGACTCCCGACCACAAACTGTAAAAAGGGCATTTTATTTTCATTTAATTCACCACGCACAAGCGGACGACGCACAGGGAAAAAACGCACAGGAGAAAAACGACGGCGCTGGAAAAAACGGCATTGAAGAAATTGACGACTGCAACAGGTATTTTCTTCATTTTCCTGCGAATTTCTTCATTGTCCAACTCCATTCGATTATTTGCATTGAAATTTGATGGGATTTAGAAAACAAAAAACCTAAAAAAATTTAAAATCCATTACGTTTTTGCCCTACTAAATTTTTTAATTAATTTTTTTTTAATATTTTTGCCTAGATCTATCATGGTAAATGTTTTAATTAATTATTTTATTTATTTATTGATTTGCAATCAAATATTTGTAAAACTAAAGATTAATTTATATATATATATAAATAATAACTATAAGTATTTAAAAAATTGATTTTTTTTAATTTAATTGTTTTTTAAAACTTATAATTTAAAATTTTAATATATTAACTTATAATATTTAATTTGATTTTTTTTTAACTTATAATTTAATATATTAATTTATAATTGATTTAAGTAAATATAATTTTTAATAATTTAATTTAATATATTAACTTATAATTTTGAATTTGATTTATTTTTATAACTTATAAATTTATAATATAATATATTAACTTGTATTTGTAAAATAAAATTGAAAACTTTTAATTTAATTTAATTTATTTTTAAAACTTAAAATTAAAAATAATTAAAAATATATTATAATTTATATAATGATAAATTGATGAATAGTTTAAAAGAAAATAATAACAAAAATAATGATATTCAAATTGCAAATTTTATTTCAATATCATTATTTTTGTTATTATTTTCTTTTCTAGTATTCTTTATTATCAATTTATCATAATATAAATTAATACATTAAAATATTTCAATCATTTTTAATTTTAATATGTTTCAAAATTTAAATCTTTCAAATTTCAATCATTTTTAAATTTTAATATGTTTCATTTATTCTGTTTAACTTCACTTTTTATTTCTTAACGTTTATCTCGTCTCTCTTTTGCTAGATATTTTACTAATGGCTTCTGCAAGTAAAAAGAGTGGTGGCAAACCAAGAGATCCTTGCTGGAAACATGGAACACCAGCGGCATTGCGAGGAGAAGTTATCTGCAACCATTGCAATGATTCTCTTTTTGGTGGCATAAACAGACTGAAATACCACCTTGCACGAATCCCTTGCCGAGATGTTAGACCATGTAAAGCGGCACCCGAAGAGGTTGAGATGGAGGCCAAAGCACTCCTTGCAACATTTGACCAAAGGAAGGAAAATAAAAAGAGAACAGCAGAGGCAATGGCGAGCTTGGTCAACCAAGAGCTATGATACATTGATGATTGATATGTATTAAACTCTAATTTTGATTTATATATGATGAAATCAGTAATATGTTCTAAAAATATAGTATATGTGTGTGCTTTTAAAAAATATTTTTTAAAAATATGTATTTTCAAATATTCGATAAATTTGCCGAGTTATTGCCGAGTTTTTCCCCGAGTTTTTGCCGAGTCCCGAGTTTTTAAAATTTTTGGGTCTCGAAAGGCTACCAGTCCGGAAGCTTCAACCATGCTTGAAATAAAGTGTTTCATTAATTATGTTGATGAATATTGTAGAATAACTTGGGAGTCTTTTCTAAAACATAAGTCATAAATTAACTATTTCAAATAATATAGACTAGTCCAGATTTAGAAAGTAATTTGAAATAAGCAAGAATTATTCAAAATATAAACTATTAATCCAACTTATTTTCTATATAGGTGTACTATTCCTAGTCTAGATTATTGGGAACAGAATCAAATTAATTGAAATTCTTCATATCCCTACTCTAGTTTACATGGGAAAAAATTATCTCCACTTAAGTTTTGGGCCATAAGTTGAAATTATTTGAAGTATTTCATATAATCATTTGAATGTTCTTAAATTTAAAGTTCAAGTTGAATGTGTTTGAACCTTTGGAACAATCGAACAAAGGAAACTCATGTCAAACGAATTCAAGATTTTGTCAAGAAGGCATTCACACACACAAATTAACCTCCTACACACAGTGACTGAATGGCACCACATAGAAGAACTGAACAATTGTGGAGATGTCTAATTGCATGTTGACAGAGTGAAATTTAGGACATAAATTTTGGACATGAGCTCAACATAGTTGTATCCTTGCTCAATAGAAGTCCTCACGAAAGTAGTGAGAAATATAATTCTTGAAGCATCCTCATCAAGAGGGAAGCCATAGATGAAAAAATATCGAGCTTTTATTTGTACAATGTATTTTCAGATTCTTGAAGAAACTCAATATTAGCTTGAAGTTAAAAGTAAAAAATATTAGTAGTTTGGAGTCTAAAAGTACAGCATATAAAGTATATGAAGTTGAACATGCTGACAAAAAGATTATGTGTGAGAACTAGGATATTCTGTAGTGTAGTATCATTTCGATATTTTTATTTTTTGGGGGATTTTTTCACTATGTAGTAACAAAACCCTACTAAAATAAAAATATTGTTAATAGAGATACAAATTATATTATTGTTATGAATCTAGGGCATATAAATTGAAAACTAACCTTGCACATTTGGCTAAGAAGTTCCTAAAAACAGCAACATCTCCCATAGAGAAAGACACAGCCTAAGGAGCCTTCCCCGACAACCCATTTCCCTCCCATTCCAATCCAATTTCTCATACAAGGAACTCAACAACAGC
>VDFB02336334.1:0-18012 GCA_007258455.2 Sequoia sempervirens
TCTACAAATAAAATTATATAGCTATTGATTCCATTTGTAACTCTATATAATTAAAAATTAATTGATTCGACATTTATAATCCCTTACATTCATTTATTTCCCATGTTTCTAGATCAATTTCAACCTACAAAGAGTTTGAGCAACCCAGTATTGCTTTGAATAGTCCACCCCCAAATGGAAGGCAAGCCCATATGTATCAAATAGAAAATAAAGCCAAAAACAATTGACATAGGCACAATCACAAAGAACCCATGTCTGGATTCTTCAAAGGGGGAGAAGGGGGATTTCCTTCCCTCTTGGGGAAAAATTTTTACATTTTATCTCCAACTGCAACATCAAATCTCCTTATTCACCACACCCAATTTCACATCTCCTTTCTATCCAATCCTTCCCACACTTCCCTCTTCACCCAAACTCCAATTCACTACAAAACCATAGCCAACATCCGCCCTTCCAATGCACACATATTCACATTCTATTACACATCCCCAAGAGAGGATCTATGCACTACTCAACCTTAGACAAAAGAGACTCTCATCCTGTAGGTGAGATCGAGTCCTTATTCAACCCCTCAAACCCCATAACACAAACAAGAATAACATACGCAAAAATAAAATACAACAAAAAAACATGCCAATCGTTCAACATCTCTATTGAAATATAAAATAGTAAATACAATCCCTACCTTGGATATCCAAGTTAGGATCAACCCAATCCATAAATGTTTTCATTTTATTTTCTTCAATCTTTCCATTTCATCCAATTCAAGGAGAAAACAACAATCCATTCACACCAACTTTTCCCAAGAATAATCCAACAAATCTTCAAAAAAAGAAAAAGAAGAATGAAGAGAGATAGGAATAAACACACCCAAACCCTTTCTCAAATAGACTCCCCCATAACTCTTCAACTTCCATTCAAAATGAAAGATCATACAAATTAAAACATAATCCTTTCCATAAAATAAAATGAAATCAAACAACACCCAACATAGAAACCCTTCCCCACTTAAAATTTAAAAATCAAATATATTCCTAAACATATGGACTTTGCCTCCAAACCTTAAGGGCCTAGGCTCCCCACTTGTAATATATCAATAAGAGTATTAGTACTCATTGGAAATTATAATCAAAACACAAAATATAAACATTAAAATTTTACAACATTAAACAATTACAACTTTATCTTATTAATTTAAAGTCATTCATTCTTGTAGAGATGTAAATTTTTTCCTAAACACTTTATGAAGAATTCCATGTTAATTAAATGAACCTATCACATCATCAATAACCAATAAATATCCAAACATGCAAATCTATTGTTTATGTATATAAATAAAATAACAATATCCATGAACCAAAGTCACCACATAAACCAAGTCTAAAACACTACCTACACATGAAATCAAATCAAAATCTCTAGAGTGGCACTAGAAATGTCCTACATTCTCCCCCTTAAGTCTCAAGCTTTCTCCTGGAAGCTAGCAAAAAGATAGGGAAATAAAGATATCATTTTAGTTTCATCCTCCCATGTAGCAAAAGAATCATCATAAGGATCCCACTAGACCTTGACCTGGTCCAATTGTCGTCCTCGTAGGGATAGGGTTCATTGATCCAATATGTGAACTGGCTCCAAGGTTAACTGTCTATCTTGTGCCACTTGTAGAGAATCCAACTTCAAAACATGAGATATATCAGGAATATATTTCTTAAGCAAAGACACATGAAAAATATTGTGGATCTAGGACACGCTAGGTGGTAATGCTAAGCAGTATGCAACTAGACCAATCCTCTCAAGTATCTAAAAAGGACCAACAAATCTTAATGCCAACTTAGAACCTTTCCTATAAAAAATAGAGCTCTTATGGGGTTTAACATGCAAGAAGACTCTCTCTCCAACCTAAAACTCTCAATCAACCCTCCTAGTATCAACATACTACTTCTATCGATCTTGAGCTATCTATAACTACTCACGAATCTGGGTTACCTACTACTCCATCTCTCGAACAAGCTCAGGTCCTAAGGTGACCTAATCCTCAAGTCAATCCAAAATCAAAGGAGTCCTACAAGGTCTACCATATAAATCCACATAAGGTTCTATTCCAAGTGAACTATGGTGTCCATTGTTATAAGAAAACTTCACTAAATACAAGTACTCCTCCCTCCCAGCAGGTTTGCTAGTCCATAACATACATCCTGAGCATATCTTCCAAAACCTAGTTCACACACTCTATCTGACCATCCATCTTTGGATGGTAAGTGGTGCTGAAGTTAATTTGAGTTCCTAATGCTTGCTGAAGAGCAGTCCAAAAGGATGAAGTGAACATAGGATCTCTGTAAAAAATAATCCTCTTTGAAACTCCATGCAGTTGAACAATGTAATGCAAAGAAACTCTAGCTACTGAAGTGACATTATAAGATCTCATGGGAGAAAAATGTGCCACCTTAGTTAACTTATCCACTATTACCATAATTGCATCAATTCTAGCGTATGGACATAGGAAATCCCACAATGAAATCCATAGATATCACATCCTATTTCCATTTGGGAATAACATGTGGGTACAATAGACGAGCTAGGTGTTGGTGTTATGCTTTTAATCTTTGAAACTTGAGACAATGAGCAACAAAATTTGCAATATCCTTATGCATTCCTACCCAAAAGTACAACTTTCAAAGGTTCGCATGCATTTTCTTAACACTTAGATGAACTGCATAGGGTGCTCTATGAGCCTCGACAAGAACCAACTCTCTAAGATCACCAAAAGGAGAAATGCAAACATGCCCATGATGATGAAGCAACCCATCATTATCTACAAAATATCCCTCAAACTTGTCCTTCAAAGGACCTTTGCACTAAATAATCTCACTATATAAGGTGTCTTGAGGCAGTAACTCCAAAATACGTCCTCAAAGATATGTCTTCATTGCCAAAGCCAACAATTCTTGTCTATGATTTCTAAGGGCATCAACTACAAAATTATCTTTCCCATTGATATAATAAATATCAAAATCATACTCAGAGGAATTCCATCCATCTTTGTTGCCTGAAATTTAAGTTGGGATGAGAAAAGATATATGAAAAACTTTGATGATCTGAATGCAACTCAAATCTATGCCCAAGAAGGAAATGTCACCATTTTGTTAAAGCATGAACCATGGAAACAAGCTCCAAATCATGCGTTGGATAATTGAGCTCATGAATCCTTAATTTACAAGACTCAAAAGTGATCACATGACCCTCCTACATAAGAACAAATCCAATGCCTTTGAATGATGTGTCAGTGCAAATAACAAAGTCTCTAGAAGGATCTGGAATTGCTAAAATAGGTGCACTGGTAAGTTTCTCCTTCAATAATTGGAAAGATATTTCACACTGTATGGACCAAAAAAACTTCTTGCCTTGCCTCTGAATAAAAGTAATCAGATGAGTACTCCTAGAAAACCCCTCTACAAATATTCTATAATATCTAGCTAGCCCCATAAGACTC
Organism: Sequoia sempervirens; assembly: GCA_007258455.2. Lineage (NCBI taxonomy): Eukaryota > Viridiplantae > Streptophyta > Pinopsida > Cupressales > Cupressaceae > Sequoia > Sequoia sempervirens. The sequence goes on from VDFB02336334.1 coordinate 3,491, forward strand.
CTTACCTCTACTACATTAGTGGGTGCATGCCATTCAAAAATAGCTTGTACTTTTGAAGGATCCATTGAAATTCCATCCCCTAAAATAATGTGCTCTAAATACTAGATTTTAGTTTGGAAGAATTCACACTTGGAAAGGTTGGCATACAATTGATTTTCCCTCAAACATTGCAACACTTTCCATAAATGTACCAAGTGCTCCTCCATTGTGTGGGAATAGATTAGAATATTGTCAAGGTAAATAACCAAAAACCAATCTAGAAAAGTATAGAATACGCCATTTATCAGGCTCATGAAGACTGCTAGAGCATTGGTCAAACCAAAAGGCACAACAACGAATTTGTAATGACCATAACATGTATGAAAATTTGTCTTATGTATATTAGCTTCAAAAATCCTTAATTGATGATACCCTGACTTTAGATCTATCTTTGAGAAAATCTTCGCTCCCTGAATTTGGTCAAATAGATCATCTATCCTGGGAAAACGATATTGATTCTTAATGGTGAGCTTATTTAGATGCCTATAATCAATACACAATCAAAGAGTTTCATCCTTCTTTACAAAAATGATAGGTGCACCCTATGGAGATACACTAGTGTGAATGTGACCTTTCTCCAATAGCTCCTCCAACTGTAACTTCTGCTCCTGAAGTTATTATGTTGTTATTCTATAAGGGGCCTTAGAAATGGGTTGTGCTCCTGAAGCCAAGTCAATATGGAAATTGATCTCCCTTCGAGGTGACATTCCAAAAAGTTGAGAGGGAATAACATCAACAAACTCACAAAGAATAGGGTGGTCATCCAAAGAAGTATCTGGCTTGACCTTTGATCTATCACTAATAGAGATAGCAAAAAAATGACTTCCTATCCTCATACAACATTTAAGCTGCATAACAAAAATCATTCTTAGTGACACTGGTCTTTTAATCCTCGAGAATACCACCTTTTTTACCATATCATCAACACACTCAACATACTTGTTACGATAATCAAGCTTGGCCTCATGAGTATTCATCCATTCCATACCCAAAATCACATCATATGATCCTAAAGGTATCACCTTAAAATTAACTGTAGTAGGAAAAGAGCTAAAGTCTATTTAACAACTCCTAACCAGAGAGTTGATCAACATTCTAGCACTTGAAGCTAGCTCCACATCCCAATTAACATCTTGCTTAGCCACCACTAGCCCGCACTTATCCATAATGGATGGGGAAATAAAAGAATTTATGGCACCAGAATCAAAGAGTATAGAAACAATAGCCTTGCCAATTTTACCAGGGACTTCTATAATTGATGCTTGATGTTCTGCTTGTTGATTGTCAACTGCTACAAAAACTTGGTGAGACCTACCAACATCACCAATGGTAGGTTCTGAGGCTGCTGTTTGTTGACCCCTATATCAACCTTTTTTTGAAAACACTCTTGAGAAATATGTTCCATTCCTCTACAATTATAACAATGACCCTCAAGTGGTTCCAAAGTTCAGAACCTTGGTTTACTGGAATTAATTTGACTTCCCCTAGAACTCTATTGAGAGTGAGCTGGTTCACCAAGCTGTGTCTAAGTTATTTTTCCTCCTTTTCGTGTAGGAGCTTGCCAAGACCTCACCGAACCCCCTGAAATGGCTTAGCTTTCTAACCTTGCTGTTGTTACGGTGGTGTTGATCTACCAAAAAAGGAGCTTATCCCTCCTCCACTCCTAGGTGGTGTAAAGGAGTGGAAACGATTGTGGTTTTGAGGGGGTGGATTCCAATGATGAACATGATGCCTTGGCTAATTTTCCTTAGCAATAAGATATTTCTCCACTTCTTGTCTCAGGGTAGAAGGTTTCAATAATCGAACTGGTCCTACAATCCCATGATTAAGACCTCTAATGAAACGGTTCACCATAAATTTCTCATCTTGAATATAATCAACATACTGCATCAACTCAAAAAAATTATTCTCGCACTAAGCTACTATAAGTCCCCTCTATTGAAGGTCATGAAAATCATCAATTTTTCATTGCTAGAAGTGATCAGTAATAACCTTTTCTCAAATAGATCCAAAAAAACTTCCCAAGTAACATTATCTAGAGTCAAATTTCCCTTCCTCTCCTCCTATCACCACCAAGTATTTGCATTCTCCTTAAGAAATGAATGGCTAGTCTAGCTTTGAGATTACTGCTATAGGTTTTGAGTGAAAAACATTTCTCAGTGCTAATCAACCAATTTTCCACCTCCAAACCCTCAATAGAGCTAGAAAAATGTTGTGGTTGAAGACAAAGGAAATCCTAGATAAGCTTATCTATATCAATGTGAGTAATATTCCTTGCTCAAGTGTTACAAGGATGGGTCCCATAATTTCTAGATTAACCCATCTCCTCCTCAGAATTCTCAGGTCTCTCCCTATTAGGGATTTTCTTGCACTCCTGAGGTATAGAATTATTTTCATCAGAATGTCATTGCTCTTAATACAGGGATACATGAAACCTGTCCTAAATGATATCCACCAATTGATACAAGGTCTAAAGTATTTGGGGCCCATGATCTACATGCTCCTTAGTAAATGTTGAAGATGTAGAATGAGGTATCCTTCGTGGTGGCATACTACACATAAGAAAAAAAAATGCATAATCATTGCCTTAATTTCCACAAAGTTCTCAAAGTATCACAACTTGGGGCTCTCATACCTATGTAACACCCTCCCCCAAATACTAATAGTTAAATAGAAAAAAAGGAGAAAACATTTCCAAGCGAATTAACCAATTTAATTGAAAAATAAATGCTCTCAAAAATTGGGATAAGATAATTAGGAGATTCCTAGCTCAATGCAACTGTTAATAGAAGTTTATTCATCGATCAGAGAATTCGTTATCCCATTATAAAACATAAGAAGATAAAAGTTAAATAATAATGTTGTTTACATCAAATTTATCTAAGTGACTAACCGTTAAGAAAACTTAGGAAGTTTTAATCATAATATTAATTCCATCTGTGCTATATGCTCGAGGAACTCATCAATTCTTGATCTCATCAAATTATACCCTAAGTACACATTTGCAAGAATGTTTATATGTTTAAATATATTTATATATTTATCTATTTCATTCATTATATTTGTAAAGGAATATTATGTGATAATGCTAATTTGAAACCAGAAGTATAAAAATAAATGAACAAGCCATGGTTTGCAATTTGTTAAATACTAAGCAAGTGAACAAGCCCGAACTGCCTCACTAAAGAAAAAAAACTCTTATCACTAAATAATTTCTTTTTCTCATTGGTAACACACACAAAATATTCAATTGATTTTTTTTAGTTGACAAAAAGATAATGCGACATGCCAATAAAAATAGGCAATTTCAAAATTGGGTTTATGCACTATTAGTTACATTATCATCTTAAACTAGAAAAAAATATGAATTCACACACATAATCCATTATTTTAAAGAATACGTCCACTCGAAAATCATTTACAGACTTAATCGCTATTCTATTTCATAGAGGAAAGCAACTATAAAAAGGATAAACATCATTAATCCAACTAGACATTTTGAAATCACTTCACATTACAAAAGGAAACAATAGAAATTCCTAACATGTCATTCAAACCGCTTTACAACTAGAGACAACTATTACGTGTACTGTCGACATCTAAACTCTTTCCATTAAAGAATAATACCTTTTAAAGCTACCATTACCCAAAAAAACAATGCTAAAGCACTCGAAAGACATCATGCGGGTTAAGAAGATGATTAAGGTTCTAGTAAAGAAAATTACATCACAACGCAAAATTGAAAAGATAGATTTATTCATTGACGTGGATGCAACCATACAACAATACTAAATTCACCAAAAAGGAGAGACAATTGAAACAATAAGAGGAAATGTGGGCACTGCTACCAGGTGGAAAAATGTGGTACAATAAGTTTCTATCAGAATAGATTACTATCTATGCTATGAAGAAATAAATCTTGATAGAGCATCAATTTGGAATATGAGTCGACAAGAGAATGGGAAGTCTATCGAGACACAAGCTATGATTAGAAAGAAATATTTACGTTGGCTTGAGGGAGACATTCATTCAACCAAAAAAAAAAATAGTGTTTATAATGACCACAACCGGTAATGTGCATGGGTTCACAACACAAGACAGTCATCTCAAGGTTCTGTTGAGGGTATGATAGGCCTTTCCTTCTAAATAATTTAGTTGCATCAATAGGGCCAATATTCTAGCATCCAATTTCCAACGTTTAAGATAGAACAACACTATAAATCTAAAAATATTACAAAGGAACAATTTGCATAGAATTTTATTTTATTACTTTCAAAATAATGTGTTTAGTGATACAAAAATTGAAGACAATTTACATCTTTAATTCAGATCTATCATTGCAATGTTCAGACTAGATTACAAATATTCTAAGAGTACAAGTATTTAGAAGAATACAATCAGTCCTAATGCAACTTTTACAGTGCTTAATATGGGCAATCCACTACTTGAATTTTCTGTAACAGCACAAGAATTTTCTTGTCTACAAACAAAATTATATAGATATTGATTCCATTTGCAACTCTATATAATTAAAAATCAACATTTATAAATATATATGCAAGTTCCCTTACATCCATTTCTTTCCCATGTTTCTAGATCAATTTCAACCTACAACATAGAGTTTGAGCAACCCAGTACTGCTCTGAATAGTCCATCCCCGAGCGGAAGGAAAGCCCATATGTACCAAATAGAAAATAAAACCGAACACAATTGATATAGGAACAATCACAAAGAACCCATGTTTGGATTCTTCAAAGGGGGATAAGGGGGATTCCCTTCCCTCTTGGGGAACAAATTTTACATTTTATCTCTAACTGCAACATCAAATCTCCTTATTCATCACACCCAATTTTACATCTCCTTTCTAGTCAATCCTTCCCACACTCCCTCCTTTACCCAAACTCCAATTCACTACACAACCATAGCCAACATCCACCCTTCCAATCCACACATATTCACATTCTATTACACATCCCCAAGATAGGCTCCATGCCCTCCTCAACCCCACATGAAGGATGCTCTTAGCCCACAGGTGAGATCAACTCCTTATTCACATCCTCAAACCCCATAATAAAAACAAGTATAACATACACAGAAAGAAAATACAACAAAAATATTCCAATCATTCAACATCTCTATTGAAATATAAAATAATAAATACAATCCCTACCTTGGCTATCCAAGTTAGTATTAGCCCAATTGATGAAATTTTTCATTTCCGTTTCTTCAATCTTTCTATTTTAGCCAATTCAAGATGAAGGAAAGATGAAACATGGATCATGGATTCTCATCAACGCATGAGAATCAATGATCACATGGATCAAGGAAAGAATCAAGGGCTCACATTATTCCAAACAAATACACTCAAAACTTGCGCAAGAAGTCTTGTGATTTTGTTAGGAAGAAGAATATTCCCTTTTTTCAAATGAGGAGAGAGAATATTCTTTGGAATATTCTCATGGGTGAGGGGAAATTAGATATTTAGTTAATTAAAACCAAATTAAATTGTGCAAAGGGGAAGGAATATTCCATGGGAATGTTCCTTTTGGAGGAATGTATAAAAGAGGAATATTCCCTCACAAGTGGGGGGGAATTAGATTAATTAGTAATTGATAATTAAAACAAAGTTTTAATTATATCAATTAGGAGAATTTCATGATATTCATTAAATAAAGTGATTTAATGAAAAGGGGGGAAAGTGATGATATTTAATTAAATAAATTAGGGTTATTTAATTAAATAAGAGGACTTAGAGACTTAAATTAAATAATTAGATATATTCAATTTAATAGGACAAAACTTTAGCATGAAAGGGGGTCAATTAGCCTGATTAGATTAATTAGGTTAACAAATGCAAATGACAAAAATAATTAAATAGCTAGGAAAATTTAATCAATTAAGTGAAAAGAGGATGCGTTTAGGAGGAAATGATGATAGTATATCTGATTCAAGTACATGATATCATTCAGGATTTTTTTTAAGTGTACATTTTTCCCCTCTTTGAAGCGAAGTACTTGTTACGTTAGTTCAAAGATTGATGCCTTTCAAATTAAAAACTATTGCTTAAATCAAAAAATAAATTTTTTCTAATTTTTGGTGCCCCACTATCTCCCTAATGAAAGGAATAAGCTAGTTCCTTGCACCCTCGAGAAATCGGGCATAAATTCTGAATTTTGGATTGATTTCTCGACAAAGGTAAAATACTACCTCAGGGGTCTGAAAAGGCTTTAGGATGCAAACAACATTCCAAAAGCATAGAAAATGATGAAAAATAAGCTTCATTTTTGCAAGATTGGTGAAATTAGTGAAAAAACCTAGCCGCACAATTAAATTAGGGCAAAAAACCCTAATATTTAGGCTTAAATAGGTGATGGAGGGTCACTTTCAATTCATTTGTGCATTCATACCTTAGAGAATTCTTGAAATTTGAGCTTTGATACCTCAGTGAAATGGCTCACTTTGCACTCTCTCTTCATCTTTCAGATCGAGCTTGAGAGTACCAACAACGTACAGGCGTAGGACCCCAAGTATGTGACTAAAAAATTCTCTTGATTTTTGCTTTTAGGTGCATTAAATAGGGCATCAAATTTTGGTCAATAGGAACATCATTGTATAGTGATGCTTTTGATGTGTCACAAGTGTTGCTATTGATTTTTTAGTGCTGCACACTTTGTTTAGAGGCACACCTCAATTTTTTTGTTTATTGACACATCTAATTAGGGGATTAGTGGGGTAATATAGCGACACATGGTATTTTTAAGTTCAACATCGCTCAAAAGTGGTGGGTGACACACCTTGCAAATAGAAACACACCCTGATATTTAGATATAGCGATGCACCACAATGTCGATTCACTATTGAGCATAGTGACATGCGTCGCCTAAACTGGAGACACCCCCCTAGAATTGATATAGTGATGCACCATAAAACTAGTGATGCTATTGATTTCAGTGACATGGTTGATGGTTTGTATGTAAAGTCTCAAATTTTGATTAGTTTTTTTGAAAATTTTGGAAAATTGACATTGTGTGTGTGATGCATGTAGGAGGATCCTTCACAATTGATGTCTCGAGAGCATTAATATGATATTTTGGCTACAGTGAAAGATTTCGATGACTTGAAGGTGGAGTGGTTGGGGAGGCTAGGGTTAGGCTTCATTTCCTACTTTCCCAAGATCAAGACCCATCTCGCTATGATGACGGTGTTGGTCGAGAGGTGGCACAACAAGACCTCTTTGTTTCACTTGCCCACTGGGGGAGGTGACCGTCACATTGGAGGATGTGTGGCGCATACTACAATTGTCGATTCATGGTGAGTGCATGATATATGACCCAGATGTTGACAGAGACACATGTATCTCTCTTTTACACAAATGCTTGATTGTTCTAATAAGCTCCTAGATTGATCTAGATTTTTACCGAGGTTGGGTGGACACATTCAGGATTTTCATTGCGGCCTTGATTTGAGGTGTCATTGCTCTAGACTAATGGGGAAGAGGTTTCAACCTTGGATGGGGATTAGCATGGGAGGGTATGATTCAAAGGTACATTATGCATTCCTAGGGTTTAGTTCTCCTTGCCTCCTTGTACCATGATATGCATAAAGCCATCTACCAAGAGGGTAGGAACATTAGAGAAGGTGTGACTCTACTTCATATATGGGCATACAAGCATACTATAGCATTGAGGCCCTTAGTTGTTTTTGCAGATACCCATGAGGATGAGCCTATCATTTTCTAGTACAGGGTGTCAATGATATTGCAACACATGAGCCCCATAGGTTTTGCATATTGGCATCATGTCATTGATGGAATGATGATGTTCAGATGGAGGCCATGGCTACAACATCCATGGTGGTCCAATGATCAACAATAGCTATATTTTTCCCAACAGACTTGGTACATATAGGGCAGAGAGCACATGAATATTGAGTGATACCTCCCAGAATGTGTTACTTGATAGTTTGGCGAGGTACAAGATGTGCCAACAAATGACTATATTGCCATTTTTGCTAGAGCTCAGAGAGAGGTATAGTGGGGAGCCCCTATTGATCCCATTGTGGTAATCAATGAATTTAGAAATATTGTCCCATAACCATGGGAATATGATTAGGGCCTTCCAAATGTGGGGACTACCCCAGTATATGATGCATGGTCTAGGCCACCTACACACTTGAAAGATCCAATAGGGGCATACCTTGGAGGTAGAGGCCGAGGCCGAGATGGAATCCAAGAGAGAGGCAAGGATGGGTGCCAAGGTAGAGGCCAAGATTAGGATCAAGATAGGGGCTAGGTGCCAGGTGATGGATGCCAACAACAACCAGATCATACATAGTTTCCAAGGTGGTAGGGGGCATGATGGATAGGTTCTAGGGGAACCACCACCTCCTCCACCTCCACAGTAGCCAGATCCATGAGATGGGAAGATTGCAGCCCTTAGAGTAGAGAGGGTTTAACTACAGGTTGAGTGGGATCAGCTGCAGTAGCAGTTATAGGCCATGACTACATAGAGAGATTAGGAAGTCTAGTTGCAACAACAACTAGACATACAACTATCCCAGGAGATTGGGTGGAGATAATAGTTGGAGGCAGTGATAGCTGCATCACAAGGCCATAATATATCTCAAGGCCATAATATATCTGCTTAGTTGTACAGAGAGGAAATTACTGATCCTCCATATTACCGCATGCACTATCATCATGATGTTCCTTAGGGAATGCAATAGCTTGATTTTTCACAGTGGAGCGGAGCACCACCTAGAGCTGAGGATCATCCATTAGTTAGGGGTGAGATGAAAAACCACCAGGGCTAGCCTACTTGTATAGACACTTTTTTGATTGTTTTCCTGATTATTTATATAGATACACATTCATGGGCTCCTTTTTTATAGCCTCATGGATATTGTACTTTTGATTGATATACAAACACTGATTTAGATATTGTACCATGATAGTCACTATTTTTTGATATATATGAGATGATCCAGATTTGATATGTGATGTGCTCCTTATTTCATGCTCATGAATGTATGGATGCATTTGATATGATGTGATGTGATGTGATATGATATGCTTATGTATGGATGCACTTCTTTTATTTATGTGATATGTGATATGCGATGTAATGGATGGATGAACTAGTATATTTTTATAATATGTTATGGGATGGATGCTAGGATATGTAGATGTTATGCTTATGCAAGTAATATGAATGCATTTATTTTTTGTACTTTTCTATGCAACTTAAGAGATCATTGATGATGCATATAGATGTATATTAATGTTCATGATATGTATGATTATGCAGATGTTCATACTTATGCCATGATGATGCAATGATTTAAGATGCTTAAAATAGTGAATCTATATTATTCATTACAACTTAAATGATAATGATGTTACTGTTATCAACTAGGATTACACCCTAGCTAAGCCTGGACTCAGCTAATCCTATTGAAACATTGGAATATCTTCAGGTTGTGGATACCCTATAGTGAAGATAGACCTCCAGATTATGGGTTGGTTCCCCCTTTGAATTTTCTAAGGACTTAATGATTATTCAGGAAAAGAGATAGAAGGGATTTAAAATGAATGGAAAAACTAAACTTGAAAGGATGGTGATGTACCTAGATGACTATGAAAATGAAATTTAACTCACAATCAGCTTTTAAAGACATTTACTTTCCACAATTCCAACTGAAACATGCAATACAACAATGATTTGTATGAAGGTTTGAAACTAATAGCTATTGAAGGAAAAACAAATTTTCGATAAAAAATTCAACCTAATAAGATCACCTAACACAACATACAACTTGCATTACATGAAACTTCTACATTCATATATGCAACAATGAGACATAGAAAAGAATTCAAAACTAGAATCACAATTAAATATAAAATCATTAACTACAAATGAGACAAAAGATGATGAAAAAGGAATGCACTGCTGTATTTTATTGATCTCAAAGGAGCTTCTGTATTAAACTATGAAAGCTGAGTTACAAAAAAAATCTTACAAACTCTCTGCAATACTCAAGAGAGGAAGAAGCAAGAACTGAGAAAAAACCTAAGTCTTTCCTCCTATATAAAAAAGAGAGTCTCTAAGTGCTAAGAGGTAGCACTTGTAGTTAAGGATTACTTTAATTTGTGTTATGGATTTTCCTTTATTTTTCATCTTTATAACATTAACTAAAGCAATTCATAATTTGATTTCTCTAATAATGTTTACATTTTTATTTTCACTTCAACTCATGCAAAAATAAAGGGTTTCAACCTCATTTTGTTTGATAATAATGAAAAATATTTAAAATAAAGTGAAAAATACCCCATAGAGGGGTTGGCCAACACTTAGGGAAAAAAAGAATCCTAAAGACAAAACACACAACATTCATTTTACACTTAACATTTTCAACTTTCACTGCTGTCATGCTGCCACCATGGAGATTTTCTAGGGTTTTGAAGAATCATTCAAGATTCTGGGCATGGTTGAATGCATATTTACTACTGGTAAGCCATTCTCTTTGCTTGAAATGCTGATATTTTATTATTTCCCATAGTGCATCTGGATGGCAGTCCTCAAACAATCAAAATTGCTCCTAACTGTTCCTTTTGAAATGACTTCCATTCCTACCTTAAGGTTCTTGAATTTTTTTCATGCCTTGTCATGGGTCTGATCTATAATTACTGTTGGAAAAAATGTTTGAATGACTTTAAAACATTGTTATTGTCCATGCAACATTAATTTTTTTCATGAAATCAAACCTCGTGACCTTTGATCTTTTAGTACGTGTGCCATGTTTCACCAATTTTGACGTCTCTAATTCGATTCCTAACATTATGAGATGTTTGATTGTTGGGAAAAACCAAAACTAGCATCTCCAACCATTTTTAGTCTCATGCATTTGAGATCCTAGATTCCCCTGCATCACCCTTTTTTGCATCATTTTCATGTAACTCTCCCTCAAATTCATGGGCTACCCATCATCAAAATTTTCTCAATATAGTGAGACATGGAATTCAATATTGAATGACAACTCAAGCTATTTTTTTGGCTTATTTCTTTATGTTCTATAAAAAATTGAAGACACATCTTCATCCTTTGTCCTTTGTTGTTTGTAAACATGAGGGTTTACTTTGTTACACTACTACTCCTTATATTTCTATAGCTTTTATACCTATTGAAAATGTGGTTATGATGATAATTTATGACCCTTCATACCTGATACATTTATCAAATCTCTGAGTGATTGGTGGTTGTCACTTTTGAATAAGTAATTGTCCTTGTTCTTGATTTGACTATGCTTGGTCATGGTAGCATAAACTCTCTATGCTAGGAGTAGTATATTATTGTGCTTTCAAAGAGTGTCCATTGAATTCATGATTGCCATCTTGTCCTTGTGAGCACTAAGACTATCACCCTTTATTTGTCTTGTCTTTATTCCATTATCACATACTTCTATATATTCATCAACCCATTCAAAGCATAGCCAATTGTCCTCTTAATAGCCCATATTCTTCATTATCATATCGCTGTCATACCCCATAAGGACAACCCCCTTTGATTATTTCAGTGATAGGACTGCCACCTACTTACCCATCTTTCTCATAACTATATGTGGAACTTTGGGACTGTGAGCTATATTTCAATCATTCTAAATGCTCTATGTATGAGGTTATTGCCCCTTGTTTCCTTGAAATTGTACCTATGATTACTATTCATAAGGGCAGTCCATGGATTGCAATATGTCCCTGAAATGGATTTCTCACATCTTCCCTTATATTCATGACATTGTGCATAAGGATGCCATTTTTTCCTCTTCAGTTGTTTAAATCTTGCTCACATTGGATACATTGTGCATGAATACGCCATGTTTATACTAAAGTAACTTGTCTTCTTGACTTATAAACTCTACTTTTATGAATGGTTGTCACTCAAACTCCAACACTTAGGAAAGTCTATAGAAAGGAATTCACAATTTCATGAACTCTTCCCTTCCATGGACTACTATCTCATCATTTTTTATGTATTTTTTAACCCTTCACATAACCCCTATGCAAATGATAAAGCTTGCTATCTTTGATAGTAATGGTTGTGTGCATTGAATTGTCATGGATTTACCACTATAACTTGGAAGCTTCATTCATGCCCAAACTATCTTGATGTCCTTTCTAGCATTTTGAAGATGAGTGATCCTAATGGGTCCAATCTTAGTGCAAGCTATATTTACTTCATTATGTATCATTTCCCATGACACCATGTGTTGTTGTCCTTGGAATGTATTAGATTTAAAGGTTATCATATCTCAATTTCTTAAGAAGATACAGAGGATGTATGATGTCTTCATGAAACTACATGACTGTAAATATGCTTGCATACTATTATGTTAGTGACCATTTCAGATGAATTCCATGGCACTGTCTTCTACAAGTATCACTATCCTTTAGGCTGCTCCATGACATTTTAAGGCCTCTGTAATGATCTTTATGATAGTGAACAATTCATTACTATAAGTTCAAACATTTGTTCATATTTTTTCACAACATGATAAACAACAACACAACATTTTAACCTTTGTCATTTGATTACAAGGAATGGACACTACTTATTACCTCTTATCACTCTCTAACATTGAGAGGGAAACATGCTAGGATCAACCCTTGTGGGAGCCCATTTTTCCACCACATGCTGTGATGCTAAATGAGATGAAACATGTAATGATAAATGACTCTGTACCAACACAGTGAACAAACAAGTTAGAAAAACATTGAAGCTAAAAGCTTTAATTCTTCTACTCCTAAATGTTTGTGAAATATGCATATCTGATCAAATGATTTATAGGAGTATATTATCTATCTATTGATGTATGCATATGGAGAGAAATTTTATTATGAGCTCTAACACAATCTATTTCTACAGGTATCTCTGGAGCAACCAACAAGGGAGTTGGGGTTGGAGCTGAAGACACAACTGCCAACTTTATGATTCATCATTCAAGCAATGATGAATCAAATTTCCTTTCATGTTCTTTCCTTCTTTAGTTGTATAGTTTAATCCTTGTGTTTCATTTAATCATGTATGATTAGTTACTCCCACGGTTTGTGTGGGACATCATGTTTCGTTGTAAAATGAATAAAGACAATAGTACTATGCAATTTTGTGTAATTTTCTATTGTAAAGAACATTTGCATAATAAAATCGAACTTCATTTGAAAACATCCTCTATGCAATGAAAAAAATTTAGCAAAAATTTGTATGTACCTTCTTCCTTAGCTACAAATACTTACTCCAGCTTTGCCTGATTGAGATGTAAGAAAAAATTAGGTAACTGTTACAGTGAAATATGTTTTTCTACATTATGATATGCTATGATGATGCAAGATGTATGTATTTTGATGCTTTGTGGATGCAAGATGGATGCATTGCTGATGTTTTTTATGGACTGTCATGATACCAGGTTAGTGTGGAGAGAAGATAGAAGAAATAAGATGAATGATTTGACCATTGATTTTGATGAAAAATTCCAACAAGTCTATGATCCACTAAGACTTTATTAGAGATGGTGATGAGAGATGATGATGATTTTCTCATATCTTGGGATTGGGATTTTTTTTGTCATTCCTTATTTTTGATATAACACATAGACACAATGCATCAAGGTATTAATAACTAGGATGAAATTATATCTAGTGTAATGGACTTTGACTCTACAAAAAAATTGGATAGTTCTTGTTCACATCTTGACATACGAAAACCTCATCACAATGTAGTTTATTAGTTCAAAATATCTTGGACCAAATTATACACAATAGTCAATAATCTACTTCAAACAACCTCCCTACACACAACTAATCAAGTATGTGCCAAGGTTATTTTCCAAGAATATCCACAAGCACAAAAAATGAAAGATAATGATCAATTCCCCATTCCTTTCTCTCTAAATTATTAAGACATCATCAAGAGGTCCTTAGAATGGGTCAATAAGATAGATCATAAGAAAATATTAAAGAAAAATAGTCAATGTTATCTATATCTCATGCCAGTTTAATTTAGCTAAGGTGATGTCTGATGTTGATTTCCATTGTCAGAAGGATGCATCCTAGGACATGTTATCAAATGGATTGATTAGGATTAGGTGTGTGATAAGTCATTGATACAAACTTCATTGACTCACTTACCTACTATCTTGACTTTAGATTTTGACACTTAGGTTCTTACTTTACGACTTACAATACTTGCTTTCTATTTGTTTTTCCAAAGGTTGAAGGTGACGCTTGATTTATTATGGATGAAGGTTTATTGTGGGTGAAAGTGAAATGGGATGGATGGTTTTGGATTTTCCAGAATATTTTAGTGTTTTTGGTATTTGGGTATGTGCAGGATCATGATGGGCCAAAACATGGCAATATGATGGGTATGTAGAGGGTATGTGGCTGACGACTTTTTTTTTTACCCAAAATTGATGAAATGAAAAAGGTTTTTAAA